>WAAD01023034.1:1117-48240 GCA_013389945.1 Fregata magnificens
AAATACAGACTTTGGGGTTACATAATGCACTTAGCCTCTGTCACCATTAGTTCATGCTTTCCATCCTCCATACAATCTGGGTCTATAACAGGAGCCATTTAGAGCCCCCCTCCCTTTGACCGAAGAAGCATTTATAGATGACAGGCAATCCTAACAGCCACCTTCTCTGGACTTTCCCTGAAAGGGGCAAAGCATCTCAGCTGGTGCCTTCCAATTCCATGGGATGGATAATCAATATTTTAAAAGTATAAAATGGTCTTTGGAGCAATGCAGAGTGAATTTGGAGTTTGGTTTGTGACCCAAAGATGCCACCCAAAGATGGTGGTGATGTCTTTTTTCCTTGAGAGTACTTTACTACATTTTTGTTTGAAATCCAGGCATGAAAGAAATGCCAGCCCTTCCCCAAGGGTAAATGCCACTATCCTGTCAGTCTGGCATGTAACTCAATTTGGTTATATGCTGGGTCTTCTGAGATTACCTTTGATTTTATACTTAAGAATTCAGAATTGTGGAAGAGCCAAAACAGAAATCAAGGATAATCTACTTGAAAATGTTGACGGTTTAAAATTAAATTAATTATATTTACCAGTCGTTTAAAGGAGGTTGGAATTTCAGAGACAATACAGCTTTCAGACCTCTAACTGAATATGGATTATCTTTCATTTGCAACAGAGAACAAACAGATGCACAAAATGTGACAGAATATCCCTGCTGGATTTGCTAATTAATATTGACCTTTCCAAATGAATGATGCTTATTGTATGACTGAAAAAGAGACAACTTGTTTTTCTTTTATGTGAGCTTTACATTTAAAATACGCTTTTTATTTCCGCATCTGGTCTCATGTCAGGTTATCATCTGAGAGAAACACAGCCGGCATTCTCCCTTTGTGCATTGAGAGGCCACTGTCAAAGTAATGTCCACTTCAGGCAAAATCTGCAAGGTTTCATGTGACAGGAGTGAAACTTATCTGAGCTTCCGTAATGATTTGACCCTGTGCTTTAATAAAGGCTTGTTCTCCTTATCCTAATTCTGCATTTATTTTATAAGCATGCACTACAAAGGCATATATTCATTGCTGATTTTATATCCCCAATGAAAAAATGTGCCTGTATCCTGATAATTTTGTAATTACGACTGTCACTAAAGATCTGTTACTACAATTTCACGCATGCTAAACTAGATCCTGGAAGGGATCCTTCCTTGTGCAGGAATCCCATTGAAATTTGGCAGAAGATTGCCTTTAGCATGGGCTCCAAAGCTTCCATTCTGCTCAGTTTGGATGAATGTATAATAAAGACATTTAAAACATGGCTAATGAAAATTTGAAAGTGTTTCTACNTGAAGAGGTGTTTCATTAACCCTTCTCCCCCAGCCACACACAGATAAAGCAAATAATTGCTGTAAGATTGCTTTAATTATTCAGTCTATTAAAATTACTGTCTTGTTTGCTTAATTTTTAATGGCAACAAATACTGCTTTTCAATGTCTTGTGAAACAAACATTATTCTTTCAAGATCCTGTTTCACTGGGGGGAAAAAAACCCACTTATCACTACCCTTATATATCAAAATCGGAAAGACTTATGCATGAATTTGGCTGCAGAGGAGTAGTAGTTTTATGTCCCATTAACTCCATGGGATTGCTCACAACACGTGGCATTAAACACACACATAAGTCTTTGTGAGACCGAGGTTTAGAGAGGCTTGATCTTCCAGATTAGCTTTGTGGTTTTTCACTTCCTTGCTCTCTTTAGCACCATTTCTCTTTATTAACAAACTCACTGGCAAAGTTATATTAATACAAGCAACTCTGTAGTGAATCTCCCACCCACTGATGTTTAGCTATTGATCTGGCTTTGCCTTTCAGCACTAATGCTCTGTCCCTTGTGGTTTGCGACAAGCTGCAGCAACTCACTGCAGATGGTAAAACAGATTCTTAAATATTGATTTGAGGCTGCACTTCTAAAAGCCATACTCTCTAGAGGTATTGATGAGAAGCCTGGTTTTAATGTTGGGTCATTGGATAACGCAATGCTTTACAGTAGGTGAAATTTCAGTCCTGTGTGGAGGTAGCGTCAGAAACTTGCTTTTACTCGAAGGAGGAAAATGGTGTGTAAGTGACCAAGGCATGAAGACGTGCCCTCTGAATTATATAAAAACAGACAGAAAATGGAAATATAAAATATACTACTTTTTCAGTTTAAAACAGGATAAGCAACTACAGGCTATGATAATATAAAATGTTAAATAATTGTGGTTAGTTATTTATACTTCATATCTTATAAAATAATTGTATTTTAGATTGCTTATGAAGGTGGACTCAAAAATTCCCACACATGTATAACCGTATTAATCAGTGTAGAACATGAAGGCAAGATTCACATGTTAGCAGAACATCCTGATCTTGAAAGAGAATTTCTGAAGGAGGTGAATGTGTGAGTGGATTGGCTTAATACAAAACAATAAAACATTCAGGGATAGTGAAAGACAGAGTAAGTAATAGTGGTAAATCAAACTATTATCATAAACAATGAAGCTAAAAGTCATAAAGAGACCATGAATTTTAAAGGGAGCTTTGCAATTGGTCTTGATTCACTTTGAATGAACTCAGGGACTCTTTAGTATGAAATCCTAAAGTAGATTTTAAACAGTGCATAGTAATGACTATACCTGGGCAGACCAGAGGTCCTTCTAGCCCAGTATTCTGGCTCTGATAGTGGGCAATAGCAACACCAGCAGAAAATATAAGAACAGAGCAAGTGTATAATCTTTAGACTCTGCAATTTGCAGTTGGAAACTTGGGGTTCAGGGACTTTAGTGAGAGTGAACTTACTGCATTTAACAATACTCAGATGGATGTTTGGGGGTTTTTGTCCTTGAATTTGTGCAGTTACTTTGAACCTGTGTATAAGTTTTACCATTCAGAATATCTTTCAGTAAAGTCTTTAGTAGCTTAATTAGGCATGGTAGGAAGAACCATCTGCTCTGTACTTACCCTTTCCTAGTTTCACTTGGTGACCCCTACTTGTTGATTGGAAGAGACAGTGTACAAAGTGAACTGTCATTCCCTATTCATCCTTTCCATGCCACTCCTAATTACAAACCCCTCCGTCTTTCCTAGGCTGAAGAGTCCCAGTCTATTTAGTCATTCTCTGCATGGAAGTAACTTGATACTTCTGGTCGTTGTTACTGCCCATTTTTGTGTCTTCTTGAGACCTCTACCACATTAAAGATAAGACCACGTAGTTCAAGATGTGAGCACATCTTGAATTAAATGGCACAAAAAAAAAAAAAATGCTTTCTGTGTCGAAGGACAGTAACAAGTGTCATGGACTTAAAAAAATGAATGTGATTAGTATTTTTATATAAATTCAGTGAAATTTAGCTTAGGTTTTTTATACTAAACTGTATGAAATATATATTGTGAAGCACATCACAGCTGTCCTGGGCAATGGTGCTAATTTGCCATCTAAACGTATTAGAGTATAGTTAGTTTATAGTTAACTATATTTGTAAGATTTTAACTTACGATCATGTTTTGTGAGAAACATTTAATTAGTATAACCATGTATTCCAGAAAAAAAGAATGTTTAAAAGGGTTTATTTATCAGCTGTCAGGAGAACATATTGGTTCTTGTTCCTTTTGCAAGTTGCTGTGGCTAGTCTGTCAAGATGGGTGAAATTCCATACATTTCAAAGTACCGTTTTCCAGTGCATTTTAATCAGGTATTGCAGCCATTTTCATTTGGGATCTGAAATGAAAGAGAGGCTTAATTTAGATGATAAATTGTTTGGCCTGGGACTGCATCTGTTTTCTGTGTATATAAAACTTAAAGCCCACTGAGAGATTACCTGATCCACCACCAGTATTTTCAGGTCCAGCTGAAATACACCTGTTGTGTGTGTACGTGTGTAACCCAGAGGTTATCTGTAACAAGTCCTTAATTCAGCCTAACTGCAGACTGTTTGCATGCTTAGGTAATAAAAAAGAAAATTATTCTCTCTCTCTTGTTCCAGCATCATCTCTGGCTTTAGCCTCTACGGTCCTCTCCCTCCTCATTAACCCCACTGCCTCTTTTTCCAGTGTTGCCAAAACTGTCTTCACCCATTTGTAGCTGTGACTCTTGAACAGGAACTGGACAATTTTCTAAATCCATTAGCTGTCTTTGGAGGGAGAGAGAGAGTTATTTCATGGTGCAAGATTTCCGAGGGCTTAAGTCTAAGTAACAGCACTTAAATGCTGCAAAAACAGAAGTTTTCAGGACAAGATGCAAACTATTAACAGTATCCTCTAGAAAAAAAGCTTTAATAAGTTATTTGTTCATAAGTAGAAAGAAAATAGCTTCAGAAGCAGCTTTGTTTTTCTGCAATAGGGAATGACTTTTTAAGGCTGCTTATAGTTTTATCCTATGAATGATGGAATTTCTTACCAAATCTGTGGAGCTGGTAAGCTTTCATCTTCAAGTTTTCCCTGGTTTTGTTTTTGTTCCCTCCCCCCTGATAATCAGATATTCTGCAATACATGTAAGCATGATTCATCTTTGCTTTTCTTTTTAAATGTATTTGGCTTTGTAATAGCAGAAAGCTGGTTTTATCTGTAGTTCTGCTTTTGGTTGGCAGTAACAGAAATTTTCAAGGTTCATATCTTTATGCCTTAAGGAGTACACAGCGCTATCATCAAGGGTCTTCTCCCTTGCTAGTTCTTTTTTTCTCTTTGTTTTGTTTACTGATATTTCACAGCAAACCCTTGCAGTTATCATCAAGTGCTCAGGCCACGATAACAAAATTTTGCCAAAGCTTATACTCTATGTTTCTCTCTTTTAAAAGCAATGAAAGATTTGTTTAACTGAATACAGTTGACATTTCTTTTATCCCATCAATCCATTATACACTTATAAATTCAGGTCAAAAATAAAAAGTAGCTCTAGCTAAACTTTCATTATATTAGATAGATAGCTTTTCTAACCCCTGCCCCATATTATCTCAGATACTGTTATTGCTTTCCCTTTAAATAGATCATTATTCTTCGTGTTTTTAAAAACATTATTTATATTTTGGAAGCATCTGCCTTGCAGCAGTGCTGTGAATGTTTGTGTTTTTATTTCATCCAGGTAAAAGAGTGAAGGTAAGAGGAAAAGGAGGAGTGGAAGGAATGTTGAAAATTCAGCTGAGGCATTACCCAAGGTCATATACTATAACGAAGAGACTCATGCATGCTCCATGTTGTGATGATTTTGGGAGGAATACAAGGATTTTGTATGCTGTATTGGATTCTGACACTGCACCCACCATATGAGCCATTTTTAGCATTATTATTATTTTTTAAAGTTCACATATGCCAGAATTTACACCCTGCAATGATTAAAGCTCTGCCCAGCAAACAAAATACTAATTTTCAGTGGTGCTAGAGTCTGGAGAATACCAATGTCTCCATCAAAAATATGCATCTTTGGAAATGGGAAAAACAAAGAGAAAAACCTTTTAGGAGAACATGGGGGTTTATGTTTTCTGAGGCTGAGTTATTTTTGGCTGTTGTTGGGATAATGGTTGGTTGACTTCTAAAATATATTTTAGTTACAATCTACTCACTACTTTTCAGTGGAGTGCACACAGTAGTGCTGTTTGATTTATCACTTCCCTGTGTTCCTAGCTGTTTGATATCACTCTTTCACAATTACGTATTTGGGAAACTGGAATATCGTACAGCAGCGAAAGGTAGCTGGCAAAGCTGAAGAGGAAGGCAGTATTGGTGACTACCAGGTCTCTCTCCAGACCATTGTAGTGGGATTTCAAAGCATGCACTCACACCTCGTGGCCCTTGCAATTTGTATGGTGTGTGTTGAGTGGAGTGAGACATTTCAGTGTACACATTATCAGACAGGTTTGGCAATTAATGTAAAACTAAGAAACAGTATGTGTAAGGAAGGTTATATTCACATGCGTAGCCCTAGTTTTTGTCAGCCATTAGTTCTTGTTTAGAATTGAACTTGTAGATTAGTTTGGGTTTTGGGTTTTTTCTTTATTGGATGCGTCTTGTCCAAAATGTATAGCTTTCAAGTTTGTGGAATCAGGCCCCTATTAAAATAAATGGGAAGTTGCAGTGGTAGCACCTATGACACCCAGAGTACAACTCACTGGCTTGATGAGAGCCACAGGGGGGTTAGTGGGAAGTGCCTGTGCACCACACTCTTCGTAGGTACTGCCTGAGGCGTCTGCTTTCTTTTGGCCAGTGGCTGGAAGAGAAGCTGAGTGAGATGGACCTTCTCACCCACTCTAGCTGTTCCTGGCTTCCCCCTCCCCCCCTTTAGACATCTGCATATATTTCTGCATGATAAATGCACACCTTAGGGATGCCTTTTCTATCCACATATTGTAAGGAGTCTCCATGTCTGCATTAGATCAGAGAAATTCAAGGGACACTAAGAATTTTTTTTTACAAGAGACGAAAGTTTGTTTTTCAACAGATGGCAGTTCCTTTTGAGAAAGAAGCAGCATGTTTTTATGCTGCAGATTTTCTTCAGGATTCAGGAAAACAGTGCTCTGGCAAGTATCCTTCACCCAACCCATCCTTTTCTCTGAAATCTGGACTTACTTCTGTGAAAAGCTACCCTGGTTTTTAACTTGTGAGCAGGAAGCCATTCAGAAAGGGATTGAACATTTTTATTTGCCTAAGCAGACTTCCCAGCTTACCTATGTACCTGCCAGTGGAGTAAGGAGCAGGAATGACGTCTTCCTTGGAGGCTCCTCTCCAACACTGGCTGTACTCTGAGATATGCTCAGCTTCCCTCTATAATCCCATGATACTTCTCTGTTCCACAGTCCTGTCATCAAGGTCATATTCAAGTCTGAGCAGTGTCATGTGAAAGCTCAGCACACCACACCGTTTGTGATTCCTATGTTCATTAGTTTGCAACTAGACAGGTAGCTTTGTGTCTTTCATATAATTAGCACTGTGAAGATTATCAAGAACAATATTAATGAAAGTTAAATATCCTTTCTCATAGAAAAACTTAGTTATAAGAAGTTAGTCAGGAAATTAATTGAGGAGTATAGTAGAATTTGTAATCGAATCTCAGTAACGTTCTGATTCCAAGTGCTGGTCTAACAAGATTTATTTAGATATAGAAAAGTAAGCTAGATTTGAAGTCTCTTGTTTTGGGTGCTGATTGCTCCCTGGCATAAGAGCGGCCTCCAAAAGATAAGTCTAAACTGTAATGAACAGAAAATGTGTTTACAGTGCAGGCTGGCAAACCTGATTTTGCAAATGGCGGGCTAGCACCATGTTTTCTCCTATCAGCCTGAAGAGGCCAGGGTTGAATTTGAATTGCTTGCCTGAACTGAAGTCCAAGTCACATGGCTGTCACTGCTGTCCTGTTTCCAATTACTCAACTTGTATTAGCCAAACTGAATGAAGACTGTGGTTTTTTGCAGGGTATGCACAATCTTATGTTGATGCTAAACCAGAAATAGCTAAGACCCAAGGACACTGTCTCTCACCTTCATTTCCTGAGGCCAATGCCTTGTTCTGGTTGCTCAGGCATATGCTGCTAGTTGCTAAGCTTTCTCTGTAACGGTGGGATCTGCTGCTTAATTTCCTGTAACAATTTTCCTGGCTTGGTTATGCTGACTATAGGAGCTATCTGCAAAGAATTGCTGCTACTAAAATTTCTACCACTATCTATCTTTCTGTAGTGATATGAGGCTTTCATGCCTGCATTAGTTTCTGCAGTTAATTAATCTAAGTCTTTCTAATACTTACTGTGATAAGGATAGAAAAGCAATAAACAGTGCAGATAAGGGATGAAATGGTTTAATCTCATTAATTAACAAAATACAGAGTACCCAGGTACAAATATTACTCCTCTTCTAATCATTGGGAGTTAGACGAGACACATAGAGCCAAGAAAATATATCTCAGCTATAAATGAAGGTATAGTTCAGTTAGTATGGGTTTTTTTTTTTTCTTTCCTGGTTTTAATAGCAACTTCACATCATAATTGGGAGGATTAAATTCCTGCCAGCCAAGTACATAGTTTGGACAGATTAAAGGGAAAAGGTATGAGAAATGATAATTGCTTTGTGCTCGTCAGACTTCTATTGAAAATCTGACAGGATAATTACAAAATACCTGCTTTGCAGAATGTCTAGGCAAATTTTTAAAGAGCTATTTAAAGTCGTTCGTTTACAGTCTGTCTGAAAAGTTTTTTTCCCCCTTTTTGAAGTAGTTCATTACCTTTTAGATATGTGGTACATGTTAAAATATAGACCTTATTCTTATGTGCATGCCTGGCTGCATTTCACTGCCCACCCCCAAAGAAAATTGCCCGTAATTTTTTGCATTACCCCACATACTTCGCCCACGTACTCACCCTTAAGTTTCAGCAGAACATTATTTCACCTGATGGAAACTGTAACCTTGTTGCTTTCAACAGTCTGAATCATAGTCATAGATAAATTAATTGAGAGAGAAATGTTCCAGTGGACTACACAAAAACCTCTGTTTTGACTGACAGTAAAAAGTTGTTCTACTTTCAGCATGTTTTCTTGTCTCATCACATGGCTTCACCTGCTTTTGAAACTTGAAAATTACACTCACCTAATTACCAATTTTCAAAGAATATTCTAGACATAGGTGCTAAAACCCTACTGATTTTGCTGAGAACTGAAAGACCCCAAAATCTTGACTTTCTACTGAAGTTCACCATGTGAGGTCATTTGGATCACAGGGCCACAGATACCTGCAGAAAGGCAAAAGAGTTGCTCTAGGCACCTGGTAGGCAGGGCTAGAGTTAGTGCAGGCTTTTTGGGGAAGGATGAAGAGACTTTGGTGAGTAATGGACTTGTAAGAGGTGAAGTAGAGCCCACTAATGCCACTTGTTTCAAGTTCCTGCAATTCAATGTGAGTCATCCGGTATCATTATCATATACAGTTGAACAGGGATCACCAACCTCCTAGCTACAAGAGCTAGATTTCCCTGTACGGAGGTACTGTCAGCAATATTTCACGATCCCCTGCCTTGTTGGATCGTGCAGCGCACAGATCAGCTAACCAGCGTGTACCAGACATGACCAGTGAGTAGCCTGCAGACTGGCCAGCTGGTTCTGGCAACCAGGGCAGGCTTTGAGTAACCACCCTTCCTGTGGATGCCAAGACTGTTGTGAGACCACATGTACACCTTTCATGTGACAGGGACACCTGAATTTTGGTTATGTCAGCAAACAGGATGTGGGGACCCCAGAAAGGATGACCACAGATGAGCTGCCTTGCTATAGGTAGCTGTAGTCAACTAACTGGTGTATTCACGTAATTTCCCAAAGTGATGCTTTGAGCCCATAGCCCTAAGGTTAATTATTGTAATACTTAAAGCTTCCAGTGTATATTTCGCTATAAAGATAAAAGAATAAATTAAGTGCTGGGCATATAAACAATTCTATAGCATGTCCATTGGTACATTGAACTACATTGTTTCACAAGAAATGCACAGTACAGATTGTACAACAGAGCATTTTTTTAATAGAATTCTAATTTCTCTCTTGCTTCTCTTTCTTTGAACAGTTTATGAAGAACCAGAAGACCCCAGTAACAGATCATTTTTTTCAGAAATTATCTCTTCAGTGTCAGATGTGAAATTCAGTCACAGCGGTAGATACATGCTAACAAGAGATTACCTCACTGTCAAGGTTTGGGATCTGAACATGGAAACAAAGCCTGTAGAAACGTACCAGGTAGATACCTCCTATGTCTTGAAATGCAACAATATAAAAGCATCTCTGTTCAAAAACGGAATGTTTTCCTAAACTTCTCATTGCTTGGTCTGAGAAGTGGCTAGCTAAGAGAGCTGCTAATCAAGGTGGCATTATAGTGGCGTCCTTGTAGTTGCAAAAGGGCAATTTCAGCATCAGTAAGGAAGTGTAACGCCTGGCGAGTCAGGGTAACACTCACTGTGGACTGGGCTCCTGAAAGAAAGGATGCTTCTAACAAAGGAAATAATCTCTTCACTTTGGCATCTGTTTTCAAATGATGTATTTCACTGTTAACATTTAAATGAAACTGAGGAAAGGATTTTGTGAGTTGCTTAGCATTCTGCTCCCGCTGGGACTGCTGAGAGTTTACACCTTTGTAATTTCAAAACTTTTTTTTAAAACTTCATCTATGTGTTTCTCCCTTGTGCCTAGTTCTAGAAGCGATCAGTGTTAAACCCTAACATCACCACTGACACAGCAGTTTGCGAATGCCAGACAGACACATCTGGTTGCCTGAATTCATTGTGATATTATCCAGACAAAATGCCAGTGGCTTCAGCCAGCGCTGAGTTTGTATTCTGACATCTGTTCTGTTTGGCAATGGAGGGCTGAGCTTACATTTTTTGACTGTGCCCTGAAGAAGTAAAATATGTCTGTGACACAGAAACTGCTTGTTATGAAAATGCAATGAGAAAAAGCTGTTAAGCTGCTACAGAAGAGTATGCAAAGTAGGAAAAATGTCATTCATCTGGCTCATACTGCTTACGTAGAGACAGTCCTACGACACTGCTGCAACAATCCCTTGTTTTCTGTGCCTGTATAATGGCAGGTGGGCTACAGGATTTCACAGTAACTATCATTGAGATTGGTTTTAAAATAACATGTAATGAGAGTTTGGTAGTGTGACTTGTCAAAACAACCAAAATTTGACATCAATAACATCAGAGGTGTTTATTAGCTGGTGTTTATTAGACAAAGTGGGCCCCGCTGTTTTCCAACGCACCCATTACATTTTGGCGGGTACTCTTCAGTGTGTCTCTTGTTACCATTGGAAAGTCTGAGCCTGTATACCTTTAAAACTACAGAATTGGTTTTGCTCTGAAAATGGCAGTACTTGTGATGCTAAATGTGTTAGAAATGTTGATATGCTGTGAAAATGAAGTGGGAGGGTAAGGGTGAGACTGTGTTTTATATAACAGAAGCATATCTTAGATTTCAGGAACTTAGGTAATATATTATTTTATACTTATGCTAATGGTGTAGGCAACCTTGTCCCTGGAGAGGAATAGCTGGTCAAGCCAACCTGTTTGTCTTGACTTTGACATCTGCTTTTATTTCCTCATGTAGGTAGCTGTGAAACAAGCTGGCCACCTTTAAATCAGTCTGACACCCAGCAGTGGGGCCAATTAAAAAGTTATATTTCTCTATGCTAAGATGTGGAAAAAGAGTATAATATAAATTTTTCAGTACTGATTATTGCAATCAGAAGCTTATTAAAAAAAAAAAAAAAAAAAAGACCCACAACAACAAAAACCCTGTAAATATAACAGTGTTCTTGCTGCCTTAGTTTAACCTATGGATTGCATTTCATTTCCAAATACTTATCCAGAGCCTTGTAAAGAGTATACAGATGCATTGCTGAGCACTGCAGTGGACTAAAGGAGAGTCTGGAACTCAGGGGCCTTAGGAAGCCAATAGCACAGGACTGCATAGGATTCACACAGTCCAACTGCTCTGGGCAACCTTTCACGTTTTTCAACTGCAGACAGTAGAGAATTCTGTTCTTAAGAAAAAGTGGTTTAAATACTCTTTTAAATAACTTGTCTTAGAGGTATCTCTCTCTCACGTACATAAATCTCATATATAAACTTGGAAATCTCTCAAAAAGTTTTTTGCGGTGGATCACCTGAAGGCAACAAATAAACCTAACATTTTTAGTTATGTATCCACATAATTATGATGACATGTATATCATTAAAAGATTAGAAGATATTAATTAAAAGATTTAATTTCTCATTTCATCCACTGCATGGTAGCCACTTAGATATTGTGTAGCTGAGAGACTCACGAAGAGGGTCACAACAGAAGATTTCCCTACAGGGTTGTAAGAAAGAGCAAAGTCTATAACTGTACTGCTTCATTATCAGGTTACAATTTTAGTACCACAAAAAAATTTGAATTCCTCATGAAAGTTCTTTTCCTTATCAGTGCTGTGGCTGAAAGAATGCTATTGCGTAGAGCAGCCTTGCTGAAACACTTTCTCTGCTGACAATGATTCAATGTGATTTTCTCCTGTTTATGCTTCACATAAAAGAAAAAAGGACAGAGTGTGGTGCACTGGACAGCACTAAAAGAGCAGTACAGTGGAACGGCCAATGCTTGAAAGTTGCAAGGCAGTCCTGCCTAATGGGCTACTCTTTTGATGCTGCCCAGGTGAATTACCCCAGCAGAACCATACCAGCAGCAACCAGAGGTGAACATATTCGTAGCTGATAGTAGCTTGATCCGCTTTTGGCAAGGTCTGTTGCGTAGGGATTTGGACCAATGTGTCACTTACCAGTGCAATTCCTGATTGTGACTATTCAGTCCCAGTGAAATAGCTCCCCATGTAGTCACGTTGCTGTGTTAGTCTGGAGCACAGAATTACTAGATAATTCCATGAAGGTCTGACCTAAAACAGCACAGTGAAGAAAAGGAGAATGCCTTTTGTAATTAGAAATTAATTTGGTTGGGATTCAAGTACTATTCATATGTGATAAGAACAATATATAACAGACAAGGAAAGTCTGATTTTACCCTCAATTGGTAGTGGCAGATGAACATGCAAACAAGGTAAAAATTAAGTGTTTCTTCCAGTTAGTTTTTCATAGTCATTCTGAGGGTCTGAATGTGGTCAAATGTGGTAAAGGGTCCACATGAAGAGCAAGCTAGTTGTTCAAGGCAGTAGTGCAAGTTTGCAGGCAGAGAAAAGGAGCTGATACCTTGAAGAGATCAGTAAGAAATCTGAGAGAGGAACTTCAGAATGCTTTTTGACAGAGCTGATACAAAGGCACAACTCCAAGCTGTGGAGTTGGACACACTTCGCAAAGGGTGTATACGTGACAGTGGTCATGACAGATGGCTGCTGGAAATGGTAACAAGAAGACCTAGAAATGACAGTCAATGAGGCAAATACAATCTACTTCCTTCTCCTGTCTTACCCAACCTTTCTATTTCTTCCAAGTGTTGGGAGCTCACAAAGACGATAAAGGAAAGAACTCCAGTTCTGTAACAAATTACACTGCTCACATAAAAAGGCTTTAAGTAAAGAGTAAATGAAAGGAATTAATTACAGAGGGTGCAAGAAACTCCATCAGTACTAAAAATGTTCTGACCTATTACTCACTGTAAGGATAAATGCATTTAATTGTGGAATGTTTTATCTGCATCTACCATTTGCCTATTATTTGCTGTATAAGACATCTGTTCATATACAGCTCATTGTTCACTCATCTATTAGTGAAAATTGATCCATGACTAAAATTTATAATCCTTAATAACCTTAGTTACAAATATTCTTAGGATACTGTACAATTTGGCTATTGAAAATGGGTTCATTTAAAGAAAATATAAGTGAAAGGTCATTGTCCCTCATCTGGTCTGATAGAAGTTATCTTACTAGAAGAAATGTTTACGCCCTCAGGCCAGAGGAAGATGCTGAGCATCCATGAACAGGAACAGTCTCCCTGGACTTGCAAGAACCAGTACCTCTGTATGCCAGAGCTAAATTATGCCCCTCGGCTATTGGATTGGTATGTGTGCTCCAAGAGGCCATCTACACATCTTTGTTTTACAGTTTCTACAACAGCTAGAAGAAAACATCAGGAGTGAAAGTGCATTAGTAAATTCTTCTAGGCAGGGATTTTCTAGCTCGTTATTTCCTTGCGGAATGAAACCAATCATCCAGAAGGAAAACTAATCAAATTCAGCAAAGGATTGAAACAGTTTGCATGCGGTCTGTCTCTTTATGATAACCCTTGTTCAGCAGAGATGTGCGACCCAGAGGAGAGGTCTTCTGCTGGTTAGTCCCACTTTTCAAGTATGTAAGTGAGAATTTACAATGTTGTTTTTAAGTCTCAGCCAAATAGAAGATATCCTTGGGCTAAATTAGTGTTCTATTTGCAGCCTGTGCAACTGCAACCTTGTACTGTATTGGGCTTCTGAAATACCTTACCCAAATATATGTAAGACCGTACACCACAGTTTCTTTTAATAGAGCCAGGTTCTTTCTGCCACAACAAGTGAGAGTCCACTTATCTTGGAATATGACATTTTTGTTACTATTTAAATTAGATTTCTTGCACATTAATTGGCACGTCTAGGGTATCAGCTGGTGAAACGTCTTTGGGAATTAGGCTAGCACTGAGAAAATCACCCAAGCAGGAAACAAATATGTCAAAGAGGGGTGGTCTGCAGCCTGCTGAGGGAGGTATGCTTCATGCCTTCCTGCAACAATAATTCTGTAGCACCTGGTTAACTGGGCTGTGGAAAAGTACAGGTAGCTTCTTTAGAGTTCAAATGCAGTATCTTCTGCAAAGCTACCAGCCTGTGCAGCATATTTTGAACATGAACGTGGGAGATAAAGCAGAGACTGGGGGGGCTGGTTGTGGAGTTTTATGTTTTGTTTTATTTCAAGAATAACAAGTTATTTTCTTTGAAACAGGTCCATGATTACCTTAGGAGCAAGTTGTGTTCCCTCTATGAAAATGACTGCATCTTTGACAAGTTTGAATGTGCATGGAATGGATCAGACAGGTAACCCATCCTTATGTCCATCACTGTCTTCGTTGAGCTCCCGTATGATGGGGAACAATCAGAAAGTAAAGTGTTACGCATGGTTATTTTCCACATCAGTTTATGTCTTCACATATCAGTGTTCAGGTTGATAAAAGGTGTTTGAATATTGGTGCAGTTGTGTCTCTGACCTCATTAGACGTGATGTATGCTTTGTTAATCTTGGCTCATGCCTTAGGGGAAAAAAACCCTTCAAATTCTGTCCGTTTTCACCAAAATCATAAGTAGGCTGCAAAAGTTAAAAAGAATCCTGCCAACTTGCACAGCCCCACCAGCACACTAAGGAAGCTTGTGTGATCCTGTATTTACAGATGAACTGCCTCAGAAATCCAGTTCGTTAACTGGAAACAGGGAGCAAGGAAAGGCAGTCACAGGCACACACTGATTCTCCACAAACTGCTGCCACCTTCCCACTGACGTAAATGACACTTTCTTCTGATACCTACCCCCATCAGAGCAGTCCCTTCCCTATGCACTGAAGGAGTGGTCCTGCTTTTTATCTTGGGCATAATATCTCGTTGAGTATTTTCATAAGAAATATTGGCACAAGTCAGAGAGTGTGAGCAAGTATGAAATGTGCTAATGCCATAATGTTAACAAGTGGTGGCGGTACTTTGGGGAGTAGGAGTATTGTACAGGAAGAACTGAGCAGCCGAGTGGACTGGGATAATAAAAATGGATGCAATCCGAGAGTATACTGCAAGGTGAGGATTTTAGTTAAAAGAAAATACAAACCTTCATCTTATCAGTTGGAAACAACTCACAGGGACATTCATATGCTAGGTGACTGTGGAAGGGATTAGCAGTCTACAAAATGCATATGTAAGAGGGCACAGGAGCCAATTTTGAATGGCACACAGTGACTTCTGGCTCAGCAGAGGTGGGAGTCAAGAGGCAAAAGTTTGGCACTTGCTGAGAGGCTGGAACAGTGCCTTCGGCAAACTTAGCCTCTCATTTGGGAAAGAGAAAAACAGTCTGTCTCATTGTATTTGAAGCAGCCCTGCCCCCCTGGACTGGGCAAGGACTATGAAACAGCGTGGGGCAGCTGCAAAAAAGGCAAATGTGATCCTTGAATGGGCAAGACTGGGATATCCAGCAGAGAAAGGAGTAGTGGTGACATTATGTTAGGGTCTTATTCAAAGACCTTTGGACAGCAGTTAGACGTTTCTTGTCCCTCATCTCCAAGGTGGATGAACTATTTGGGCAAATGGACAGCTGCTCTAAAGAGAGGAGAGGGCAGGAGTTTGGTTTTGATCAGCTTAGCAAAAGAGAAGCCAAGATTATACTTGCCTCTGTAAGTATATCAAGGAGGGAGGAAGATGATCCAGCTAAGATAAATGTGAATGATAATGACATAACAGCAAATAGGTATTGAGTGACAACAGGTAATTATGGCCTGGAAATTAGAGGTAGTTCATACCTGTTCAGACAGTGACAGTGTGGAGCAGTCTTCCCGTCCTGAGTAGTGGAGATGTAAGAAGCCCAACTGTTTTGATGATTGTGCTCAGGAAATTTGTGAAAGTGGTTATATGAGACACTGGTTAAAATGACAAGTGTCTGAACTTGGAAGTGCAGAACAAGGTCTCTTCCAGTTCTGTGTTCCACAACTGCAGATAAAGTGTAATGCTGTACACGGTGCAAGGGGCATCTTCTCTTTGGACTACTTTCCTTTGCTCAGTTCCTGTACCTGCCCAATGGAGAGATTCTGTCTTTACTAAGAAATAACACTTTTACCTTGTATCATTTATTATGCAAATGAAACTATATACTTCCATTATCTCTGTTGTCTGCATGCCAGGATAATGTGTTTTCTGACAAGGATTAACTCAGCATTGAGTATCCCCTGTGATACAAACTACTGGCCATTTAAAATTACATAGGTGGATCACACTGGGCAAAATCCTTCCCAGGTAGCTATGACTGCAACTTGGGCACCAGCTGTTGTGGAAGTGGCTTTGGTATGGTCAGAAAGTGGGAATGATCCACAGAAGTTTTAGGGGACAATCCAGGTTTTGGAGCTTTTCTCTGAACCTCCCAAACCAATGCATGAATGGATGTTATAGCAGAGGGTTGTCTCAGTAGATTGGTTACTGCTTGAGTTTGGTCCTACTGGAAATACCAAAATAAAAGTCTTTCTTGGAAATACGGACGGTGCTGATCCCTGCCTAAATCTGGCACAGAACAACAGCACAATCAAATCATTTAGATATTGTGAAACTTTGATAAAGATCCAGGGCTTTTCAAGTCCTTTCAGACCATTTTGCTTATCCTTGATGGGAATTCCCAGTGCGTTGTGCAGGATGGACAGCCACATGTTCCCAGGCCCAGAGTCTTTCTCCTGTAGTTGAATGAAATGCTGCCGTCCTCATTAGTGCGGTAAGACCACTCTCTTGATAGTTGCCTGGTAATAATAGAAATATTATTCAATATCAGGATTTAAAGTGAGCATAATATTTTTGTTCCTACTTGACAGATCAGAAAGATCAATGTAGTGAGTAATTATTAAGTGGGAACATTAGATTGTGGGGGCTTCATTTATTGGACTGTCCAGATGCTGGGGCGTTGTTAGTCGTGCACAGTTACCAAATCCGTCACTAAACACAATACACTGCTCTTGATTGTAGGAAACTGTTGAGTAGAGTAGCTGGCAACATTTCACAAAAGATAAGGGTTCTCTTTAATCTAGTTGTTTCTTTTTGAGAGTCAAATGTATCAACACTGATGTTCATTTTTTTATGAACACTCTTCTGAGCTTCCTGCTCCTGTGTATGACAAGTATTGTATTGTTTTGCTACACGCTACAAGGATTTTTTTTTTTGGTGGATCATAATTTAAATTATATTTGGGTACCAGTAACTCTTAAAGAACAGTTCATTTGAATAGTAAGGTCACGTAATTTGATCCTTTTGGTATGTATTTTTTTTAAAAGGACCACTGCTAAAGGTAAGCAATGCCCATTAACAATGGTACTCTTAAGAGATGCTGCAATACAGTATTTGTATTATTAATACATATACATAATAGTAATAACTGCAATTCTAAACATGTTACTTTTATCTTTTGCAGACTTCAAAGCTACAATGACAATTTGAAGTGACAGGATTGTTCAGTTAAAAATGAAAGCATATTTATTATTTAGGTGAAAATAATTTTTATTAATTTTTGTCATTACTAAGGAGTTAATCTAGGCTGTGATAGAACCTGATGGTGAGGCTGTTTACAAAAAAAATCAATGTACATGAGTTCTGATTAGAACGTGATTGATGCTCAGTTACTCCAATGAACAGGAACTAATAAAATCAGACAGAGCCGATCTCATTTGCTGAAGGGCACATTAATCACTATGTACTTTGGCAGCAACAGTGGTCAGGGGAGGGAGTCAAGCAGGGGTCTTACACTAATTCAACCAGATGAGCACATATTATCTGTAGTTGAGTATATTGCACTAAAATCATGCCACCTTTATTGTATATACATCATTACATGACTATCTAGAATATGTGAGCCCTATTTATACATATTTAATTTAGTTCTTCCATTTACTTCCAAAGTCAGGTCTTTTAATAATGACCCACAAGATGCTGTTTTCTTCTTGCTGTCAACCATACCCATTTTGTTACTTCAGTTTTACCTCAAAAATTAGCACTTACGGAGCTGTTCGTGAGTTACAGTAGAAGCCAGTAAAAGGAAAAAAATAGTGTAGTAATTCTGCATGGTAGTAAGTGAATACCTTAATTACTATTCCTTTTTTTAAGATTTCAAATGAATGGGTGTATGGGAACCCTTCCAGGGAGACTTCTGAATACCATCATGATAAGTGATATGCTGTAAGCAGATGAGTGAAGTCACATACAACTGTTCAGTCAGTCCTTTCCTACTGAACTGTCATTCATCCCACTGAATATCCGTCAGCCTTCACTCTAATCAGGCGGAATTGGCAGGTCCCAGTGGATGAGATGTTAACAGTCTATTCCTGTCTGGCAGCACGTTCCATGCTGGAGAGCTAGAAGACATCATTTTGTTCTCAAGGCTCGGCATGTCAAATGTTAGCTTGGAAGGGCTTGAGGATCCCCTGTTCTTATTCCCAGTCTTATCCCAGCCAGCTGTACTGGAGTGCCACAACCCTGAATCTGGTATCTCACACCTTCCCATTGGCATACTCCCCAAGAGGTTTAAAGAAGTTCCTTCTTTGTGATGAGGAGTCAGTTGCTTCACACAACGCAGAATAAAGAAAAATTCCCCAGTATGCCAGCAGGCCCCCGCTGTTTGCAACAGTGCTTCCTCCTTTCCCTTTGTCATAATAAATCTTATTTTTCATTCCCATGAAAAATGTTTTTGAAGATTTTTGCTCTGAGTCTCCTCCCCTCACACTTGCTTGAATTCGATGTCCTGCCTGTCTTGCCACAGGGAATGAAGTTCTGCTGCCATGTTTGCAGTGAAGGGCAAGTTAGCAGGGCTGGTTTAGTTTTTCTATCATCCTTAAGCCTGGCATACACTGGTCCTTGAAGTCTGCCCAGCCTTAGTCCTGTCACACCATCCCATGGCTTCCATGGGCTCTTGAGCAACAGTGGAGGGGGGGAAACTATGCCATGAGCTGGATTTCTCCGGACAATAGAAATCTGAAGGTAAAGAAAAATTTCTATGCATCTAGAAAGACTAATCTGGGCCAGAGTTAGGCCAAAAATTATTATAAAAGAGTCTTTTAAAAAAAAAAAAAAAAAGGCAACAAACCTAACGCAAAACAATGTGAAGCAAGTGTGGTTTGGTTTCTAAGGAAGCCTTAATTTCAGCTGATGTCCCCAGAGTTTCAGGGCAAACCCTGACATCCAGGAAGGCAGCTGAATGGAGCAATTTTGATAAAAACTGTTGCATGCAGGGCTGGCCGCAACATGGATGACATTTAAGAGCTTGGCTTGCAATAAAGAAATCTGAACGAAGTATGGGAATAACAGATATGAGAAAGACAGAGATAGGCCAATTCTTAGTGACTGACATGTTTGATGAAATCTCAATGCCTTAAAAATATTGTGGAAGATCTCACTGAAGTTTAGTACAAATGATGAAGTCCTATTCAGATGCCCTTGAAGTTGGTGAAGGAGGGAGTTTGTTGACCTTCCAACAGAAGCAGAACTTTAGAGAGGGAAGCCATTTACTGAAGCATTTCATTTAACAAAGAGTCATTACCTAAACCGAAAATATTGAGAGCCAGATGTTTTAAGGTATTAAGATGCTTAAAGATGCTGAAGCCATCACTAGTTGTTAGAGTGGTGCTGTAGACCCTAAAACTAGCCCTAAATTAAACATCAGTGGTACAACTACTGGTTGTCATGTTCAGCCCACAGGAGAAGGTGAGGATGAAAGCCCAAAGCCCTCAAGGGCTGAGCGAGTTGTCTGTGAGAGTAAGCAAGACTGGAGGTAGTGGGAGATGGCAAAGAAAGGGTGAGCAGTGAGACCTGCAAGAGTACAATGAAGACATGAGAGGAAAAAATAAGGAACAGAGAAAGGGAAATGACAGAATGAAGCAAAAGAGATGAGACAGAGCAGGGGACAGAGGATGAAGTTAGGGGGGGCACTTTACTGGCAGGAGAGAGAAGCAGATATAGTGTTTTTTAAAAACTTTAGAACAGGGTAGAGGGAAATGGAAAAAGAGGAGGGGACGAGGAAGAGTGGAAGGGAAAGGAAAACCTAACTGGAAAGTGTGGTCAAGACCAGAGTCAAGATTGTAGGGGAAGAAAGAAAAAAAGAGAACAGAATGGTGACTAGGGAGGGAGTAAGAAGAAAAGTCAATATGATAAAAGTAGGATTGGACTGTCCTGGGGGTTTTTCCTACCCCTTTTACCTTCTGTAAGAATACATTTGTCCTGCTTGTAAAGAAAAAAAAAAATGGATAAGACTTTGGGCCATAGTGACCCCACATGAGGACTGAAGTTTGGCAGTGAGATGCCTCAGATTGTGTCATTGATAAGCAAGAATGCCCCAGTGTCAGTGCAGGCTGGACGAATTAGTAGCATTTTGTGTTGTCGCTCAAAACGCGGACATCTGAAGAATTGTCAGAAACCCTCAGACCTTGCTTGGAGCACCTCTAAAAGAGGAAGCACAGTGTACTCTGTGTGCTCTGCAGAGCAGCACCATGCGGAGAGGAAAACGTGTTCCCCTCGTGGAGCAGCACAGGAGGGTTAGCGTGGAGCTGTGCGAATGCATTTGGATCCCTGCAGATACGGGGTGTTGCCTCCCCTTCCAGAACACCGGCTAGGCTGCCGATGCATGAAATGTAGGCAGTGGTAGCCATGTCACTGCCATTGGGTTTTTTTCCTGCTTTTTTGCCTTTTTTGCCTTTTTTTAAATCATGCTGCCTGTAGCTGTGGTGGTTTTAGCTGGGTACAGTCAATCAGCAGCTTTGCTCCAGCCTGACCTATCAGTATATGCTGCTCCTCAGGGTGCACTGGAGTGTGTTCTGCGTCCTAAATACCCCTGCACGGCTGAGACGACAGTACCTCTGACCATGTGTAGCACAACTTGTAAACCTGCTTTCTGAGTAAAATTAAAGGTGGTTAGGCAGAGCTTTTCCGGCCTGCTCCCGTACACACCTGTGAATTAGTGTGGGGTGTTTTGGGTGAGGGGCTTTGTTTGGTTTCTTGAACCAGCTTCACTTGCAAGGGTTTTGTGCAAGCACTCATCATAACACTGCTGTGCAGGGCAAAGAGTCTGGAAATACAGAACAGACTCTTCCTATACTCAGCTACAATTTTTATTCTAATATATATGTATATAAAAAATTCTCCTTATCGCATACATTCCATTATTGTACATTATATTTTCCTGAATGGGAATAAATTGCAGGCTTACGTCTAGCTCTCACTCTCTTTTATTGTTATTTTAAGCAGCAGGTAAGGTTATAATCCATCTGTGTTTGTGACCTTGAACAAGAATGGGCACTTTCTCATTTACATAATGCTATTTTTTACTGAGCCATTAAACTGCGAAAAACAGGGCCAGCATGAAAAGTAGTCATCTACATATGTTAAAAAAAATAACTGCAGTAAATCCAACCGAAGAAAGCAGACTCTTAAAAATATGCGAGTGTTCAACAAATTAAAAAGCAAATGGACTGCAAGCAAAACCTCCTAAAATAAGATTCTTGACAAACACCTCTCTATGCATTTTGTGCACTGGTATTCTGCCTGATGAAAACTGCTCCCCTGATAGTTCCTGCCTTCATCTGGAGAGATGCTCCTCATTCCCCTGGGAACCACAGCTCTGCAGCCCATGGCACAGGGTGTCTCAGCATTACGAACCTGTTTCAAAATTTTCCCTGGGGGGGGCAAAAAACCCACAGTACTGTGCTGTGCTGTTTGCATCACAAATCATGTATGTTAGCACTGAGATATGAAATAACCTTGGCTTTTTCATGTTGTGAATAACCATTACAGCAGGAGCCGTAATGACGAGACATGGTGATTTGGAAGGAGTGAAACATTAGATTTACTGCTGTTGATTCAGTTTCTGAAATGGGCACTAATCTTGATCAATAGGCTTTCTGCAGCTTGTGGGATACATTTTATCAAGCTGTCGTACTGACTCTTTTTGTTTTCTTAGCTTGTGAGATTGTTAACTTGTGCCTTACTAAGCAGGATTGTGCGAGGTCTTTGCAAGTGGGGAAGGTAAGGGAAACTGCAGACAGCCTGAGGGCAGGTACTGCTTCTGCACTCTCCTGAGCAGAGAGGCAGCTCCCTGCCAGGGCTGGCTGCAGCCATGTATGGACAAGGGCCTCTGTTGCCCATCCCTGAACTCAGCAGCAGAGCAGCGGTACAGCCAGGGTGTGCTGCCTGCAGACCTCAGGAAAGCAGCCTCTCAACAGGGTGAAGGCTGTAGGTGAGCTATTGCTGAGGGCAGTGCATGCTGTGTCTCTGTGCTACACCTATCTGATTTGCAGCAATTCCCTTTAGCACTTCAGGAGCAGCAAAAGCTCAGCGTGGAATCAGCTGTCATCCATCCCCAGTACACCATCAGCAAACGTGGAAGCAGGATGGAGCCAGCAGTCCTGGTAGTGATTCACAGCGTACAAATCCAGCTCGCCCGCTCTAGTTACCCTACAACGGCTCCGAAGCGAGCAGAGCTGCTGTCAGTCAGTAGCTGTAGTGCAAAAGCAGTTAGCTGCACAGCTCCTATTTGTGCGTTTTTCAGTATATTATTCATTTGTATTACAGTAGCTCCTAATGGCCCCAAATGAGATCAAGGCAGCACTGGCTGGAGGCTGTGCATATAGCGTAAGACAGCTCCTGAATCCAGGAGCATCTAATCTAATCAGCTAGTGAGTGTATGACAGGGAGTATAGTTTATGCCTTATTCTCCCACGGTTGCATACGCCGTCATCTCCTGGCCAGTATGCTGCTCTACACAGATTCCCCCTAAGTGGGAAACAACAGCAAAGTGCTAAAGCAATGTAACTGTCATTTGAGATGGAGGTTAGTTTATTATATGCAAAGCATGGGAGATATGCTCTGTTGGGCTGTACGAGAAAGGCAAATAGTTCCTGATTGCCTGAGTCTTAGAACTGTACAGCTTTTCCTGTGGAGACTTGACCATTTGGGGTCGATTCCCCTTCCAGAATGGAAATTCAGAAAAACACCCTATTTGGGGCTGAGACAGGAGAGTAGCGTGTGGCCATTGGCTTCAGATATGGAAAAAGTTCACAGGGGATGAGCTTTCGAACAAGGCTCTGAAATCCATGATTATGCTAATCCCATAACCTGAGGGCCATGGATGAAATCCTGAATTCATTAAAGTTAGTGACAAAATATCCTCCCCTAGGGACTGGGGGAATGAAGCAACTGGCAATCCATTATTTCAAACTACAAACTGATTAACGGGGTAATTTTTATACAGATTGAGGTATGTTTTCTGTCCCTTTCTCCCAGACCTAGAAATTTATCCTGACTTGAAGCTTCATTCAAACTTCATACAAGAGGTGACGATTCTGTTTATCAATGTATTTTTAAGAAGCATCATAGATACAAATTTTAATGGTGTCTAGATTTGCAAGGTCTATGGCTTCAGAAGGGAAAAGGGTTTATTCTGGAAAGAATTTACTTGTGCAAACTCAGTGTGATTTTTCAGAACCTTTCTAAACAACTTTCTGTAAAATACTCATTAAAATATATATTTATGTACTAAATCTTACTATTGTATCGAAAGGTTTGAAATACTTGGAAATTTTTTTTTAAAGACTGTGGAATCATGGTAAATCTCAGCTGTCAGAAAAGGTAAGGCTCTGGAGAAAGAAAAAACCCCTGAAATATATGATCCTTAAATGCTCATAAAAAGCTGGAGGGTAATTAAAAATAGCTTATTAAAACATTTACTTTTATTGTCTTGTGAAGTCAATCTCATGATGTCAGGGTCCTGACGTTTGTGCATGCTTCAGGATGCGAGTTTTGGGGTAACTGTAATTCTCACTGAATACTCAAATAGGGAAGGAGGGGACATTGGTGGAAGAAACCTATTCACTCTGGGGAGTACTGGGAAAAATCCCGGTTTATATTCTTTCCCAGCTGAAACCAGAAGATGTCTAATCCTAAGGTTAAAGCTCAACTGTCCTGATCCAGTCACGTTAGCAGACATCCCACAAGCTGGTGTTTAATTTTGTCTTACTTTTCTCTCTCTCTCTTTCTCTCTACAGTGTGATAATGACAGGTGCATATAACAACTTTTTCCGAATGTTTGACCGAAATACCAAGCGGGATGTTACCTTAGAGGCATCCCGAGAGAGCAGTAAACCGCGAGCGATTCTTAAGCCCCGGAGAGTCTGTGTCGGAGGCAAACGGAGGAAAGATGACATCAGTGTTGACAGTTTGGACTTTACTAAGAAGATCTTGCACACAGCGTGGCACCCAACTGAGAACATCATTGCCATAGCAGCGACAAACAATCTGTACATATTTCAGGATAAAGTGAACTCAGAAATGCACTAGATTTATCAATATCCCTCTATATTTACAAACCAGCCTCTTGAGAGTTGTAGAAGGATGTGATCATCACAAAAATTGTGGCTTCTGTGGTGGGATTTGTAGGTTGCATCCTTTCGTCCCTCAGCCTGTATCATTATTGGTGGAAAGCCAACTATTTTCCATCACTGCAACTGTATGAGTAAAAGGCACGACTGCAAATCCAGTACTGTGGTCTGTATCGGTTCCTTTAAACAAACAGAGGTATTTATTCACTTTGGGAGCGTTCCTGAGGAGGGCTGAGACTCCTCAACTCTCGTCAGTCCTTTCGAGGGTCTCAGTGGTTCACAGGATCATGCTGTTCTGGTGCACTGCTTGCTTTTGCAGTCCACAGCATTTACCACATTGTTAGAGCTTTTTGCCTCAATCTCTTGATTTTTTTTTTTTCCCCCTGTAACGTTTTCCTGTCTTTCAACTAAGCCAAGCCTGTTTGAGTGAATGAATAGCCACATCCCTTTAGAGCACGTGGCACATTGGAGGGGCCTCATGACAATTTTAACTGGAAGCAGAATCCCTGCTGGTGAAAAGCTGCCCATTCTCACCCGTCCCATTCCCTTCTTTACAACACCTTCTTACTTATTTATTTATTCACGTTACTAACTTTGTTCTTCAACTTCCCGAGTGAATAAGTGACAAGACTGGTATAGTTACTCAGCCAGCTTATGTTAAGAAGTTCATTCTCCGTAGATCTCTTTGCTCTCTTTAAAACAATAACTAGTATCTTCATCACATGGAGGACTATTAAAAAACTTGGTATTGCCACTCCAGAGGGACTGGCTGATCAGACCCAGCCTGGCATTTAACACACAAACCCGTCCTACCATTTGGGGGTTGGAGTTCTGGAAACCTTGGCTAGAAGTGCTATCCTTGAAGGCAATGATCAACTTCAGTGGGAACAGAGTTACATCACTGCTAGACACTTCAGAAAGTCCCTCATTTGTTTACTGCAGCATGGTTATTTTAATCCGGGCCGGTACAGGCAATGCCATCGTATCTGTAACTGTAAAAAGAATGGTACTGCGGGATGCGGCACTGCTCAGTGAATTTTAACGCTTTTAAATGAGTCCACTGCTGGGCGACAAAATTATTCCTGGAGAAATATGAAAAATCAAAATGGCCAAACCAACAAAACCTTCTTCCACATAAATACTGTTAGATCTATCTCTGTTTTAGAACGAATAGTGGTGTAAATGGAAAAGGAAAGTACACGCAATTGGTGTGTGGCACATGCAGGAATTGTACGGGAATGGTGCAGTTGGCAGGGAGTCCTCTTAATCCAGGAAAATAAAGTTCTGCTGCATCCCTAATAGCTCTGGCAGGAAAATTAATATCCCAAAGGATTTCTCCTCAAACCATGAATAAAAGAGCACAACTCAGATGACCTGTTAACCTGCCCATATTAAAACTCCTCAGAAAAAAAAAAAAAATAGTCTTTAAGCCATTATGCACTGATTTCTTGGTAAGTGGAGAATGTACTGATGAAGGGATCTGCATGCTTTTATATTTTGGTTTGGGGGAAAGAGTGGGTGAATATCTGCTTACAAGAAGTAAAAAAACAAAGTCTATAGCTTTTATGTGGCATCTTAACACAACACATGAAATCTCTATGTTTGAAGTTTCCTAGATCAGTGCTGTATATTTTGTGTGTAGAAGCACAAACGCATGTGCATCAGTTTCCAGCCACACTAAACACATACGGTATGAAATGTGTAGGTTAATTTTAAAGGCAATGAGGAATGTTTGTTTATAAAATACTGTATGCTGTAGCAGGCATGGACAGTATATGTACATATTTATTCTAATGAAATTTAACAAAATTGCTTTTCTTTTTTTTTTTTTTTCCTTGTAAAAAGGTTTAAGAATGTGGTAAATTGTATAGAAAACTTGTTAATGCCAAACTACTGCTTCAAGGGTGTCATACAATTTCTTTGACTTTTGGCCTCCTCCATTAAACTTTGCAGCTCAAAAAAAAACCCCCAAACCTATCAGCTCATATTGGCATTTACAGCTAGAAGTACTGTAAAACATATATTTAGCTTTTAACATTCTCAAGTAAGGTTCTATAGATAACTTATTATAAAGCAGATCTTAATACAATGATTTTTTGTTTTTAATTTGAAGTACCTTACTCTGTTACAGCTTTGGGTACCAAAAAGAACGTGTTAAAATTAAATAAAGAAATATATCTTTGGAGCTTTATAAAACTAATGAAATACCCAACCAAAATACCATGAGGTGATTATAGAGGAAGTAAATAGAAACCTTTCAAAGACCAGTATTCCATTCCTGTCTTTGACATCACTACTACAGATTGGTTTCCTGGTTTCTTGAATGTATGGAAAGTTAACATCGTCATTGTGAACGTTTCCAACTTTCTTTCTCTTTTTAGTTTGAGCTTTCAGTGGTGTAGAGTAAGTGACGGTAAAGTTGGTAAATCTGATTGTTTTGAAAGCTGTTGTTCATGGCTGCATTCTTTGTGTTGCACAAATTAGCTAACTGTTGTTGAATAAAAATATAAATATGTTAATACCAGCTTTTTCAATAAAACTACAACCAAAAAGGCATAAATAGATGACTTCAAGGCACAGCTTATTTTTAAGCTAGACATGAAAGCGTTGTTTAGCTCCTTTTACAAAGGAGGAGGAGTCACAGGGATCGGGACTCACTACTATGTAATCTAAAGTGCTGTGGCAGGTAGAGAAGCAAACACAGTGCTGTGAGTGGGCCTGACTTGGGGGTTTAGGGTGGTGACGAGTGTGTGCAGACAGTTACAGCAGAGCTGGAGATACACTTTTGGTTCACACCTTAGACCAGCTTTTTCCTCTGCTCATAGCCCAAGATAGATTTTAGGACATTTGAGCCTCAATCTCCTACAGATGGAATAAGAGACGTGTGCAATGTGAAGGGACACACACAATCACAGGGTAAAAAATGGCATTAGTGTCATCCCTGGCCAGGTTGGAGGCCTTCCAGCGCAGTGGACCGTGAGGGTACGTCTGGGATGTGTCCAGGCCTGGCCTCCTAAATGAGACACACGTTGGCCCAGGTGACAAACCAGAGGGCTACCAGCAGAGCAGCATCCCTCTTTGCTCCCATCGCTCTCTTCCTACCTCTACCCCAAGGGAAAATTTAAAAAAAAAAAAAAAAAAGAAGAAGAAAAAAAGCTGGCTTGGCATACACGCTTAAAGCTAGGAAAGCATTCACTTCCTGGTCCAAACCGATGCATGACCCTCCCCGGTCATCATGATGCTTGCCCCAGAACTTGGGCTCTTCTTCGGAATCTCAGTCCAAGGCAGCTGACCCTGCCTGCATGTTCTACTCAGAGCCCTGGGGTGTGAGAAACCGCCTGGGCAGCAGCACACACAAGTTAGACACTGAAAGGCTAAGTCCTTTTTCTGGATGCAGACCAGAATAAATTTGCCTCAGCTGTTAGATTAGGAAGCGTGTTGCTTTGCACAGCTCTCCCAGAGCTTACATGCTAATTTCCCCCTTCCCCCCCCCCAGCTTTTTGGGAAGACACAGTCAATCCCACTCATTTAGATGGACAAATATGACTAGGCACTGAAGAGAGAAATCTCAGCTGAAAATCAACACATCAAGCAATACACTATTTACCTTTCCAGTTTCCCTTCTCATCCCTAAATACCCAGTAGGTGCAGGAGCCAGATGGCTACCTCTCATGCTTTTGAAATTTTCACACGCATACTTAGTAGCCGCATATGGCAATTTAACCCTTTATGGTTGGGGGGGTATTGGCATGAGCCACCTGCTTCTTCTGTTCGCAGCCAGCAAGTCGTCTTTCTTTCAGGCAGAGTTAAGTCCTTTGGAGCGTTCCAAGGTTGTGGTTATTAATCCCTGATGAGAGGGCAAGTATAAGGATTGTTTGCCTTCTATGTCCAATTTTCAGTAACATTATTATCATCAATTTGCTCCCACTCCCAATAGTAATCCTTTTCCATTTGCAGTCTTCTCAGCAAATTGCATTAAGTCTAAAATTAGAGCATGAATTCACTTGTCTTGCTCATGTGGTAGAACCTCAGAAGGCAACAGGATTACTGGAGTGGGTGAGAATCAAAAACTTGGGCCTAATTTCATAAGATGCTTGGGACAGGGTACGTTTCTTTGGGTTTGTGAAGCCATGAAACAGTCTGGATATTCTGTACAGGAGAGTTTGCCTTGCACACTGGAAAGGTTTGCTTTCAGAGCGCACCATGAGAAAGCTTTTCTTAGAAGTGATTTTTTTCCCCCCCTTCCCTCTGAAGTTGGGCGAGGATCAAACTTTTTTATTCACGTGAAAGTGAGCACAACTCTTGAGGCACTTCTTAGACATCCCAAATCTGGCCCGTGATGCAAAACATTTCATGTGAAGCACCTGACTGAGCAAACTCCTCAGTTCCCTCAGCTATAAAAGCTGCCATGAATATGCATCAGCCAGGCAAGGTACGGATAATTACTTGTCTCGCTGTTTGCCAAGTGGAGATAGTCAATGAGTAGGACAAGATCCTTAAACCAACAATTCCATTAAACAATTATTTTAATTGTCATGGTGATATTATATATTCTTTTCATAACATGGCCGCTAAAAAGAATAAAACCTACAATAGCGACTCTATCAAAGGATGCAGGGTGGTTTTCTGGACAGCCACTCCTTGTTTTAAGACTAGCAGTAGTCATACTAGTAACATGTGCGTGTCTCATGCAGCAGTTTGATCCAAGATATCACAACAGATTCCCAAGCAGTTTAACTTTAAATACAGGACCAAATTCTTCAACTGGTAGTAAACTGACAGCGCTCCAGGGAGAGGAGCACTTAGCTCGGAGAACTCCAGAAAGCCCATCACCACCTTCTGTGGCTTCATCATCATTTCTCCAATAGGAGGAACAACTCTGGGGAAACATTCACTGTAAATGATAAATAATAAGTTACTGAAACTGGAATTAGGGTGTCAGATTGGGGGGCAAAGAGGTTGGTATTCTTCCATGCTCTACCTATAAAATAAATGCTGCCCAAGCAGGACACCAGAGCGAGACCCCACTGTCAATAACTTGTGCCAATGTTCCAGCCCCGGCAGGCTCTTGCTTTTGTCTCTCTTTGGCGAAGCTCGAACAGCCCCAACAGCTCTGCTAGGTGCCCTGGACTGGGCTCCTTCTCACTTTGGTGGGAAGATGCAGAAGGAAGCAGAGGTTTGCCTCAGATAGGAGAGATACTGGCATTGCGATCTGTTTGCAACACAGGAGATGATGCTCTCGGTAAATTTATGCACATCTCAGATGATAGTCTGGTGGAAGAGGTGGGGAGGAGAAAGTTGCCAGTTCAATTATCATCCTCTGACATCTCTGCTAACACCTCTCTGAGATGAACAGCGGCACTCTCCGTTTCTCACAGCTATTGATCTGCAAACCCAGATAGATGTTGCTGCATCAGTTGCACTCTGTCAACATGTTAAATAATATTCTCTGCAACCTTAGCAGCTAAAGACTTACTTTACTATGAAATAAGAGATAAGCTGCACTATTTTATACCACCTTCCTCCACATATTTTGTGAACAAGCAGGGCTCAGCTAGGCTTCTTTTTAAAAAGTTTGGCTATTTTGAGCTGCTATTGTAATATCGCTAATGAACATCCAGGAATCCAGTGCTACTTTTAAATCTGATATCTCCTAATCCCTCTGTGGAGCTGCCAGAAATCTCTCCTTGCGCACCTTATCCCCAAGGAAAGTCTGCCCTGCCAAACCAGTCCCAAACCCAGACTCTCCTGAGATCCACCCTTCATTATAAAAGAGCAGAGGAGGCAGTTCTCGCTCGGGAAGGACAACTGCAGCCTGAAGCTACCATCTCAAGTGGGGAAGAGAAAGACTTCCCTTGGTCCCTCTGCACGGCCCATCCCCAGCCTTATCCCCCCACTCTGGCCCTGTGCTGCCTGCCTGCCTGTTCTCCCTGCGTTGCCTTTCTTTCCACCTCATCCTATGGCTTCCCACCGTCTCCCTTTAGCCTCCTCCTTGGGCCACAGCCAGTGGCCAGAAGCCACTAAAACCCCATTGACTCCCACCGCTGGACCAACCACAGCAACCTCTGCAGGCTGCAGGAGCAGTTTCGCATCGGCATAATGGTAAGTGCCCCGTCATCTTCCTGTCTCCCGAGCTGTCAGAGAGGAAAGCCCCATTTGCCAATATAGTATATTTCAAGTGGGAGATTTACAGAATCAGAGAGATTGTATCTTAGCAACCACCAATGCGTTAAGAAAGCAGTTTAACCGTTTAAACCTTCAATTAAAAAATCCGCCACAAAGAGGCAACTGTCATGTATGAGACACAAAGCCCTTCCAGTGATTCACCAGGAGGTTCACGACCGCCTTATGCACCTCCGCCTGCCAAAGAAACCCCGTGTGAATCTTTTCCCTTCCCAACATACACGAGCTGGGTGCTGTTATGGCCCATACCTACATCGTTTGCTCTCTTGCAGGAAGTGAAGTGGAGAAAAGGCATCTTTTTGCAGAGAAACCCTGAAGGTTTGGATAGTGGCCCCATAGGAGCCAAAACAAGATCTTCAGGCATTTCCAAGGGGAAATAAAGAAGTCCCACAATGAAAACTCAGAGTGAAATAGGCACAGGGCTGACATTGCCCTCATGAGATGCTACGAAGCAGATTCTGTTCCCTGGTTTGTACAACTTAGAAATGCAATCTTTGACCTTCCAGGCTAATACCTTAATTACCAGTCTTCAGATACACCTTTCCCTCCGTTCTCTTCTTCCACAGATTTGGGCCAGACGACAGGCCAGAGCCAGGCCTCTCTCTGAACGTGAACGTGAACGTGAACATCCCAAAAAACAGCCCTTGTGAGATTTTCTTACCATGCCTGCAGTAAACCTGAATTTCATCCTCGACCTGACAAAGTTATAACAAAACCAACAGGGCTTCTGCAAACCCCAGAAGAAAACTTTCTGTAAAAGAAGTCTCACCAGCTTTTAGTGCACATTATATTGTATTTTACATTATTCTCCACTACCTGATCCATGTCGTGCGGTGACAGACTGCAACAGCAGGATGACTGCCAGCATACTGCAAAGGGCCGTCTTTATTTTTTGAAAAGGAAGGCCATAATCCCCCAAAAGGGAGCTGCTTGAGGAAAACACTCAGTAGGAGCGGTGCAGAGTGAGTCCCTCATCCGCAGATTGAAAATTTTTTGCGCAAAAAGGTAGGTCTTAACCCATAACCATAACCAGCCTCTGAAGCCAGTAGGAGCACGCCTGGCATTGCAAAGGCAGGTGTTTGTATAACCCACAGGCTTAACAGGAGGGAGAAAGGTGGCAGCCGTTGTCTTTCTTGCTCTTGCCTCATAGACGCACTATTTTGGAGAAACTTCATATAATAATTAAAGCAAAATTAAAGCAAAAAAGAAATTCTGCCAGGACAACTACTGGTCCCAAAGAGTACTTGTGCTATATGAGAACTGTGATGTAGGGCACATGCATGTACTCAATCATAGAATCACAGAATCATTAAGGTTGGAAAAGACCTCTAAGATCATCAAGTCCAACCGTCAACCAACACCACCATGACTCCTAAGAGGCATGTATCCATCTGTGCTTAAAGACTATGTTACCTCTAAGCTGCAGGACAGAAGAGCTGCCTGGGCTAGAGAAACTTCAGGCCATAGGACTGAAACACTCCCATGGAGATTCACTTTTTAAACAATGCTTAAAGATCAATTGAACTGTTACTAGAAGCAGCATTAAGAGAGATTTATGAATCACCCATTTATAACGCTAGGAAAGCATCTTCTGTAAAGAGAAGACTGAAAAATCCATTTATTGCAAAATCATTTGCTGGGCTCACCACGTGTCTCACGCTGGTGCAGGGGCACGCTGCACAAACAGCGCGCTAGCCATGGACTGCGGTGATGAAGTTGGTAAATTCCCTGAACGTATTTCCTGCCAGTATGTGTTCTGAACATAATTTAGCAGCAAAAGGAAATAAACTTGCTTTGCGTTTCATCCTTTTGACTGAATATGTTTTGAACTTGAAGTTTTTTTAAAAATAGAGGGCTCTTAGCGTATTCAGACAGTGGTATCCATCCTGACCTTCACGTGGTAGCTTCAGCTTTGATTCTTGATCAGAATTCGGTCTGTAGACTGCTTCCAAAGCATCTAAGCCCTATTAAAATAACATTTCCATTACCTAATTAGTTATTTGAAGCTATTTTCAGTGATTATTTATTGAAGTTATAGTTTGTCACCTGAGGCAACAGCATGGCTTGTTGTCGTGGAAACATCTCTGCTGTCTCCAGCGCTGGATAGGGAGGGAGGAACAGGAGAGGGAACTACAGAAGAGATGCTTTGTTGAAATGCCTCACTCTTTAAGGTGAAGAAATTATTTCAGAAAAAGACAGGCCACACTGAGATCAACACACTGATTTCTGAGATATTAGGGGGCCTGTGGGCTTGGTACAAGCCCTTTGTAATTCAGCGTGACACAGCTCCTGCTGTCAAGCGCTGCCGTCTCCCGTCGTTAACACCAACATTTGCAAGGCCGTTTCTGACGCCAAACTTGCTATTATTGCAGAAAAATCCTGCCGTCTTCAAAAACAGAACAAAAACTCTCTAACAACCTGCTGTCATCTCTCTATTTGATTTGTAAAAGATGAAAATTCAGACTTTCAGGGTTTCTCCTATTGGCCTTTACCTGGTGCATGATCTTGACACAGCCTTTCTGCTTTCCCCAAATCTATGCATTAATTTATAGTGCACGGAGATGTCAAGCAAGAGTTGCAGCTGGAATTTCCCTTAAAGCAGAATGTCTTCTGCCTAAGTTTTAAACTCTGCCACAGATTTTCTCTCTTCCTTATTGTTCAGGTAACAGAAAGTTAATAAAAAGGGTTAAGCTACGATAAGCCCTGATTTTTTTTTTTTTTTTTTTTTTGGCACATAACACATGAAAGAGACAGGAGAAAACAGAGTTTCCACCGAAAGGGACATCAGGACTGCATGTTGTCACCACTCACCTTACAACAGAAGCAAACAATGCAGATCAACACTGTCAGATTTATGTTAAAAGATCTTAGAGACAGGAACCTTTGCAAAAAGATGCTAAACTGCAAAGCAGCCAGACTGCACATTTGACAAGTTTGCCACGCACTGTTTCATATACTGTTAGTTTAGCATTACACAGTATTTTATTACAAGGAAAGATAGATTTCTTCTTCCATTTTCAGGGTCTTGGATTGCGGATACACTCCGCAACGGTGACTTTGCCAGTCATTTGTGTAACGTTGTTTGTAACTGGGGGGGGAACTGCGTCTACAAATGGTTATCTATTTTTCATAAAAGATTTTTCTAATGGCATTTCCTCTCCGAAATGGAGTAAAACCAGAACCCGATTCTTTTGTTCCTTGGCGGTGCCCTCTGGAGACAGCGGCGGAGGGAGAGAAAATGCAGAGCGAGCCTGGAGTGCCATCTGATGGCCCCAGCGGCAAACCACAGGGGTGGCGTGTGCCCCCGCGAAAGGATGCCCACCCTGTGCCAGCCTGGGAACTACCATTTTCCTGCGAGAAGTACCGAATAGATACAGCAAACAAGGACGCAGAGGCTCCAGACACAGGTGCGCTCTCTCTGGAGGTTAATCAACCACACAGAATTGCTAGGCAGGACCCCTAAATGAGCACAACGTTAGCTGGACTGCCCAGGACTGCGCTTTCTGACTTCTTTATAAAGAACAGGTGTCGAAGAAGTACGACTCATCAACAGTTGGGAGATGACTTGTACTGTGTTGCTGTTGGCATCCTACATCAAACCGCAGCTGAGAACTAAATCGCTGCCAATAATTAAGACTGGAAACGTGAATTGTTAATTACCTTTGTACATCATTCACTGACGTCTCCACAAAGCCAGTGCAGATGTCACTAACACTGACTAATCCAGCCTCATAACTAATGAAATGCCAACCAAAATGAAGCCACAAACTTGGCTATAAAACAAAGGGATTTTAAGTCAAGCTTAGGATTTTGGCCGATAAAGTGCACTTCCTCTTAAAACCGATTTGTTTTCCTAAAAAAATGTACGCTGCCATGTAATTATAAGATTCAGGACCAGGGTTAAGAGAAATATCACCAGTCACAACGGTGGGAATAAAATCAGATGCGTTGGCAACACCACAGGAACTCAACTGGAACTGCAGCAGCTGCAGCACAAGCTGTGGAGTGGCCGCCCTGTGCCTTGGATGGAGCTACGGAGGACGCAAGGGAAGTGTTCCCTGGCAGAAAAGAGGGTGCATCCCCAGGACTCCATATTCTGCACAGCAAGAGCCCACAGTGTGATCTAAGTCCCCACTTGGGGCAAACTGCCAGTCCTTACACAAAAACTTTTCTCCCTGGCTTTGGTGCTGTGAGCCTCACGCTGTCTGAGATGGCACCAGTCTAGAGGTAGAGGCTGCTTGATATTTATCCATGGAACAGCAACAGATGTGCAATTTAATGCTGAAACATAAATTCTAGAAATAGGTGAATTATGTAATCACAAAGGTTAAAAACTCCACTTCCCACTTACATTAAGACGTAGGACAACAATTTTAAGATGACAACATTCTGACCACCATGTACCCACACAACTAGTTAGGTGCAAATCTACTTCAAGCTACTCTTCGCAGAGCAAGTAAATTCCCTTCCTGTCCAAGTCAAGTGGACTTTGCAGTCTGACCTCCCAAGCAGAGGATGCACCTAAAAGCTGGCTATAAAACATTATGGGATGTTAGTGCCGTGTGTCACTATATCAAATAGGAGCTTCTCAAGAGCAAGACACCGCACCATTCTCTCTGCTTTTATATTATGTCTCCTATTGCCAAGTGTTTGTTTATTTGTTTGTTTTTTCAGCCACACTCCTTCTAGCTCACAAACTTGTGTTGTGCACAGACTAAAGTGGCTTTGGTGGTGTGATGCTTCTATTTCACAAATCTGCATCATTCATACCACTCAAGCAATAAAGGCAAGTACTGAGAGGAGTAACCTCACTGACTGATTTCAGGCACTGCAGAACATCCTAAATTAAGACTCCATCTATACGGTCAGTACAGGACAGGTTGTGTTGGGGTAACTCAAGCCATTTGAGAGTTTCCTCTCCAAACGGCCCCTGAAAAAAAAAACCAACCTAATGCACGTTATCTAGAGACAAACAGGAAGATAACAGCACCTTAATAAAGATGGTGTAATCAGAACAAAAGTTGCAACAGAAAAATTTTGCCAGGAGCAAGACCCCTGCACCGCCTGGGAGCAGGAATGGCCCATGTTGACACCCCCCTTCTGCACACAGGAGCAACAGGGCTCCTGGCCAGGATCAAAGACCTCCAGGTGGTGCAATACAGCCCAGCACCTTCTCTGGGAGTTAGGGATCCCCCTGGACAGCCCAGCACCATTAAAGCACTTTGCTGTCCTGGGCAGAAGCTGCTGTCACCTCACCGTGGCTGTACAAGGTGCCTTTTCAGCGCTGAGACTCGACCTTCCCAGCAGCTATCCCACCCACACAGTGCCAGCAATAAAAAATGTACCATCTCGCAGCAGAGAGCTCCTATCAGTGCTGGACCCAGGGTAAAAGAGACATCAGGACAACGCGGCACTGGAGTGGGCATTTCTGCATGTGACCTGGCCCAATTTTTATTACTGGTGGCAGGCGGGAAAGTTCAGAACTAATTGAACGCAGCTTCCCTTGGTAAAACCATCCCCCATCACGCTGGAGCAGCCACAAACCTTTGGGTAGAGCCCTCTCCTTTCTCTCTGTAACGGGGATCTGCAGAAGGGAGAAGGATGCAGCGGACCGGGAACGCGTTGGGGCAGACAACCCAGCCAGATCCACCACGAGGGCACTGTTTCTGCTGCGGCTAGCGTGAAGCCAAGCAAACCACCTTCAAGCAGGCCGTGCTACCAGTCTCCAGGAGCACACCTATGAAACTAGGTCAGGCCGTGAATGTCTGGGCTGCCAAGTCATACTTGAATTACCAGTATTCTCACTGCCCTGGGAGCATATCGTAACTTTTTTGTGCGTTTGAAGATAGTGGCCTACTGTCTGGAGACAACAGTGGGAAAACCCACTTATTCTTCAGGAGGAGTAGTGCGAATGCACTGGAAGACACCAGAATTTCACTGCTTTATTTTCCTTGTTGTAAAGTGAGACCGATAAGGAGGAATTCACATCCCAAGCCACAGGTCAGCTAGGAAACAGGGAGAGGGGATTCAGGGCTAGAAGAGTCTAGCAGCTGGCAGAGGTTGGGAGGGACCACTGTCATTTAGCCCGAGGATACACTGCTTTGTCAGGAAAGCTCTAGGGGCACGTTTACGTGGGTGTGGGTAAACTGAAGAGTCAGGTGGCTCTGGTGCAAAAGTGATGTATGCACTCACTGTATATATAATACACACTGTATATATAATTCCCCACATTATTCATGTGCTGGGCATGCAACTGCTTCTTGGCTAAAAAGCTAGTTATCAATAACCTGCTGCTCTTTTGTTTCTATCATATTTTGGGAAGTGTGATTACATACACACACTTTTTCAGTAGGACTGCAAAGATCCTCAGTTTCATCACCATCAGTGGCAGCCCCTCAGAGGAAACACCCCAAGTAACTCAATACCCAAATCAGAATGTGCAGTAAAACACATCACTTATTGCACAAATTTAAATGACATTTTTTTGTCAGATGAAAATGCTGAAATGAGTATTGTGAAACTACAATCTTATAGAAGCTGCTTCCTGTAGTAGGAAGATATCTATCCTGTATATTTCCTTCTATACACATGGAAAATATTTTGTAAAGGAAGGTTGCAAGCAGTGTTTCCACATTCCTGTTCTGAAATTCAAGTTTATTAGAGGTGATGAAAATGCAAGCTTTCCTCAGTGCTGAACATCCTTCCTTAATGGGAAGGTGAATCTCATCTTTTCCACATCAGGCTATAATTTATAAGAGGAAGTTGCAGGATGCTAATGATTTTTTTTTTCCAGAATAAAAGCTAATTAAATCTTTTGAGTAATAATATGAAAACAAATGAACCATCTTAATTAATGCATATAAACAGTAATGTGATTTGGTTGTTTGGTTTCTAGGCATCCTATTTGCATTTAAGTAATATTTGCATGCATGGAGGAAGTTGTTAGAGCAGGTATATATCTTTTAACAAGTTGGTGAGTTCCACCTAATTTGTGCTGCATAGGTTAATATTTTTCTAACTTAATGATTAAGCAGCTGGTTTTCCTTTATAACTATCTGCTGTTCAAACAATTGCAACTGTGAAGCTGAGATCAAAGCACAGCCTCTTTTAACCTCCTTCATTTGTACTGAACATGACCCTTACCCTGAAATGCTGCAATGAATCTCAAAAGTATTAAGCAAGCATTCATAGTCTTGAAACTTATTTTGCCCTTTTCAGTGGAAAGAGAGAAGCCAAAAGGCAGACAGATATGGGTGTGCTCTGGATATTGTTTTTCTGCATATTGTTTCATGTCGAAGGCTCACGTTCATCAGCTGTGGAGGAACATAAGAAAGCATCGTGCTACCCCAATGGTAACATTCTTATTACCCTGCATTACAAAAAACCTGCAAGCAAATTTACAATTAATAGCAGCTATTTTATGGCACTTGAGAGAAGACCAGCTAGTTCTAGGAAATAAAACCACATGTAATTCCTACAGATCTAGTAATTTACTTCTCTGGAAGAACTGGGCAAAATGCAAAGTATGAACTCCTTGCATTCTTGCCTACTGCAAGAATCTGTTAGTCATTAGAGTGGGCACTTAAATTGTTCAGAATTTCCATTTGTTTTGTTGTTTTTCTGTGCTTATAGAAGAATGTACCAGTTTGGAGAACAAGCAGTACTTTTGCATGTTACTTTGAGGATGAAATTCAAATAATGAATATTTACTCTAAATTCTGCGTATTCTAAATGCTAAAGCTGAGTTTACAGAAGAACAGCTGAACCTAATTTAGATGTGTCAATAGCCACGTAATATCATCCTCCTCCTCTTCAGTTAATTAATACTAATTCAAAAGATTGAATTATCAGCCTAGAGAAAGGGCACCTATCTTTGGAACTGTTCATAATTCATCATGTCTTCAAAACTGAGTAAGAAAATAATAAACATCAGATTAATTGAATAATTAACAGCAGCTGCCACATTCTGTCTCTCTCCATTCTGATCTAGAAGATGGACCGGTTTGGAATATAGAGCTGTAGCACACGAACAAAGTTATTTTGTGCTCTGTTTGCCTGCAAGATGTGAAGTAGATAGAAACACCCTTTGCAAAAACACCTTGCCTGGAACTGCAATTGCTTATTAAGTATTAGCGATCTTGTGCTTGTCAGCTAAGATACGATTTAGAAAGAAAAGACTTATTTGCTAAAGGTTTCAGAACACTGAACACTAGACCGACAAGAAAATGGAGTACCTAGCCATCATGTTACTGTATCCTCTTTTTCCATAAAAATATAAAAGCAACAAGAAGGAATACTTGAGAACTGGACATTAAAGGGCAGTATTTAAAGGTCTTGAATTCAAATTTACCTCCACTTTCCTCTTCAAATACACAGAAGAGCTGAAAAGGTATGGAAAATGATCTCCTATGTGCTAGTGTTCAAAACTTTCCATCTCTGTTGGAAAGAATCATCTGACAAATTCAACTGTTCCCATCAACCTGTCACTACGGAGCATGTGAATTATTTTTCCCAGCATTTAGCTAAGTCAGGGGTTGTTTTTCACATGAGCACATAAAGAGGAATTGTCTAACTTGGAATCTGACCAATATTGGTATCAATATCCTTGAAGGAGCTCCCCCCCTCCAAGGGACCAGAGAGTTTTAGCTAATAATTCTAAGTTTGCAAATGTAATCACAGTTACATGCCAATATCCCCAAATAATTTCCTCAGAAAAGGCTAAACTAGAAGTCTCAGAGTTGTTGGAGTTAAGCCTCATAATGATATTAAGTTTCAGATGGGAATTGAGGTACCTGGATTAACCTGTTTGTCTCATCTTACAAAGCAACTCTTTACAAAGAAGTCAATAAAATACTCTCTCTCGTCTTGTAACACTTCCCAATCCGACTCTACTCGATTTTTCCTTTTCAGGATATGTAATAGCTTCTTCAAAATGCACCACAGTAAGTCAGTAAATTGACATCCTTACAAAGAGCAAAAGCTAAAACCAGAATTTTTAACATTAGTTCTGAATACCAAGACTGTTGCCTTTTTTCTCCTGACAAACATATGAATAGAAGTTTCCCAATTATGTGTATATAAGGGAAAAAAAAGTAACAAAACCCCCACATCTTTTGTGCTTAAATTTCAGACCCAGGAAGAATATTTAGATATTTAAAAAGAGCCTACAGATGTTCTAGCAAAAAGAGGAGAAAAGGCTAAGTTTGGCTTATTTCCAGCCAAAATGGGACCAGGCAACCAAACTATGTCAAAATTTGCATCTACCTGCCACCTTACACCATTTCTTTTCCGCAGGTAGAAACAGAGATATGGCTGACAGTTTTCAAAACTAGATGCACCCAGAAAATATGATTCTACTTCATAGATTTGCTGACGGGCTCAAACATGACTACATGGCTTTGGATGGTGGAGGCTTCTGCTCTGCAACGTCAGGCTTGGCTCACTGCCTGGGAACCGGGCAGCACACCTGTAGGTGCCTTTGGCTTCCTCCCAACTGCAGCCCAGGGTGATGTTCTAGAGGGTGCTCGTAGTTGGAGTGCAGCCAAACACCTCATTTTCCCTAAAGTTTCCCCTTCTCTATCAAGAGTTTTCACCGATAACGCTCCCCCCTACCCCAACCCTCCCAGTGATGACTGACACGCACAGGCAAATGGGATCTACTGCACCATCGGTGCAGTGTCAGGGAAACAGCATGAGGTATCCGTGAAATACAGTCATCCAATGGTTAAAAAAGGTAGTAAGTCACAATGAAAGCAGGGGGAAGGAGCATGATGTACTCCAATTTTACTGTCAGCTTGAAATAATGTGAAGTACAACTGCAAGTATCTCACACCAGAACATTTTAAACATTCTAAATTGTAATTTTCAATGAAGGCTGTTATCAGCACAACATAAACAACTGTTCACAATGTCAAAGCATAACGAACAAATGTTGTACCCATTTAATTCAAGTTTGTATTTTATGTTTATTTGCACAATACAAATCATTAAACAAACATACTGTTTCATTTTCTGCTGTAGACTTTTATGTACTATTTTCAGTTGCTTTGGCTTGTCTGTTGCTGGTACCGTCTCAATACCAGCCTTACTCTCTGGTGTTTGTCCTTCACACACCAGCATGGAGTATACCTTAGTGTCATTGTGTAGCCATCGTAACCAAATCAGAACAAATAGCATATTTTGTACAGAATATTTAATGCAAAATGGAAGCTTGAGGACTTTTAACAACCTTGCTGGGGTGTGAAATGGTGTGCCCTTTCAAAAACCATTAAAGTCACTATCCTCTAGACAAATACTGAAACGACGAGTTCTGTACACAGATATCGCCACCAGGTACTGACTATAAGATCATTTTTTTCTAGAAAACACCAAATAAATACAAGCAATATATGCAACATAAGCTGTTGTCAGCTATCTATTCTAAATCATACCTGTGAAAATACAAATGGGCACGTTGTGAATATTTAAAGAGTAAAGTGCTTTTAACATCGAGCAAGTGAATGCATCTAGTGTCATACCACAGGCAAATATATATCCATTTTGGACAAAATAGTCTCCATGCAATTAGTCAGCAGCAATCCCCTGCATTCATTTGTAATATTAAACTAGTATATATTACTTCAGTCATATGGGGTTTAAAGTCAGGATACAGTGTGTACACTTACAAAAATCAACCAATGCTCGACATTAGCATACATTTTGAGCATTGCTACGGCAAGGGTTTTTTTAAGAAGCCAAACCTTTGGTAGCATAAATGCAGCATACACTGAAGATACCGCTGAACCAATATGAGAGCTCATTATGCAGCTGACAGGAATGGGAAGAAGAAAAAATCAAAAGCGAATTTAATGGCTTTATGCACTGTGCTCCTCCAGTCATGCTCTATTTTCACATGCCTCCCTGCAGGTAAGAGTTTAGACATGCAATTCAAGCAAGTGATTGCTTTCAGTTCAAAGACAGGCCATTTACTGCCAAGACGACCCTCCAGAATTGTGCTGAATTCAATTATACTTCCTTGCCTCAAGTTCAACAACACTTTTTTAAACTCATTGCTTGCCTTCAGCACAATATCTTTGGTTATATCATCCTCCTCTATAGACTTGGTTCCATTTTTGCTACTGAAAGGCATGCCCACAGTTATTTCAAATTTGTAGCGATCAAACATTTTCATGTGGCAGTTATGCTTTGTCAAATACTTGAGACGACACAATTCTTCCTCCTCCAGTGTAACATTTTTGGGGTCACAAAGAGGGTAGGTTTCACCATATAAGCATCTCATCCAATCGCCAATAAAAAGTGGAAGCATATTTATTGCAGATTCTGCACTGTTGTCAATTTCTGTCACGCGCACGTATTTGAACCGCCCAGTCCATGTCACTCTGTGTCCTTCCAGGTGACTACATAAAATCTGAGTACGTGCCATGTTAGTCTCCTTCCACGACCGGGGTCCGCAGAGGAAAGCATACTGATTCCATGTCAAGGTAGAGTTGTAAACTTTCATTCCCTCTGATCGATACACGTAGAACCAACAGAACAACACTACAGCTGTAATCCACACCAGAATGAGTTTCACAATCGAGCTTCGAGTGAGGGATTTAACCACTTCAACTACAGAGAAGTTAACTTTTGTCCACCATCGGAAGAGCAAAGGAACAGTACACAAAACCAGAGTCACTACAATTTTCATGAGCTCCAGAGACACAAACCACTTAATGAAATGGATAAGACACATCAGTGCAATGCCTACACCTAGCACTGGGAGTGCAAAGAGAAACAGAAAATAACCGATTGATGCACGAACAAGCCCAATGCCAGAGGACTCCCGCAGAATGACCACAGAGAGTTCACACCACATAAAGCAGACCAGATATGGGACCAGGTAGCAGTAGGTGCCTTTAAAATTCCGTAGTTGTGCCATTCTAAAGAAAAGATAGAACAAGTACAAAAACAGAAGGCACGGGACGCTTACATTTATCACAAAGAAATGGCCTACAGGAACAGTAAAGAAGGTTTTACCTAAGAATTTCATGTAGCCAAAATTCCCAGGTAATACCTGCAATAGGGATAAGCAACCTGCTGCTATCTCAGTCATTAATGCTCTTCGCGTGTAAGGTTCTGCACACGTGCTTAAACTCATGTAACTTGTCACTGTGAAGAAAACTGAGACGGTAGCTAACTCTGAGCATGGTATACAGTCTTTGCTTGCTATAGGGAAGGAAAAAATGACAAAGAATACCGAGAGTAAAAAATAAATGTATGGCTCTAAGTGATTCCATCCAAAGTTGACCTCAGCTTGCTCAACATCTAGGTTTGGTTCAAAACGAAGCAGTAAGTCAGTCAAAGCACGGAAGTTCTCCCAAGCCTTACTGTCCTGAAAAACTTTCAGTGTGCAAATCACCATAGAAATGAAGGACAAATAGAATATGATTAATGGAATAATGAAGGCAAAAAAATCAATTGTCAGATTACTGATGATGAAGAAAAAGATGAGAGCATTGATATGGTGTGTTGGAACAATGGTAGACAGCCAGTGCATTCCTGCCTTTGATGCAATATCTATAAGGTATTCTTTAATTTCCATAATGGCATGAAGTGGATATTTTACAACCTGGAAAGAGAGAAAGAAGCATTTTATTATATGCAGTTTTGTATCTTTACATCACAGATATTCTTAGCTGAAGCAGTAGCAGTCAGTTGACTAACCTCAGCTGACATGAAAAGATTTATATTTCAGACGAATGTTGCCAATAAAATGAGATTACTTTGTCTGAGATTATTAGCTCTATTTTGATTAATTCAGTCAGATGAAGCTCAGAGGCGATCTTGATTTCAGGAAAGATGTATTTTATTACCTTTGACACATATAATTAAATGGCTTCCTAGTCAAATATTCTGCTCCGCTAACTTCATACTGAAGATAAACTACATGGCTGCAGTCCTGTACTATCTTAAGTCGTTACTTGAGCTGCAAGTACTGTAGCTTTAGAGCACTTAACTCTGTCACTGTTCCGCCAGGATTATGCTATGCATTCTGATATGCATATACACTACAGGAAGCACTGCATATGATTCATATGCACTTACAGGAAGTCTTTACAGCTGTGGCTTATCTTTAAAACGATTCTTCCCAAACATTTAGGGAAGCAGCTGTCAAAATCTGGTTTGTAAGCAGCAGAAATATCTTTAACTATTATTACTACCCATTGTAGGAATTCTTTTAACTCCACAACAGTAACTGTACAGAATCTTAAAATTCTACCTATCTCACATGGCATTTTCCAACACAGTCACTAGACAACAGAGGAACTGCTGGATCGAATCCTCTCCCTATGACCACACACACACTTCACATAGGATCAATAAAAAGGTACAGGATTTTTCAAACACATATTCAAATATTGCATCTGCACATTAGGTGCTGCAAACAATCCTCCTTCCCCCATAAAAAGATAGTTTTTATGTTTTCCCAGAACATATGCTTTCATATTAATTAGTTCAAGGGAAAGGCCAAGAATGCTTCAGCAAAGGTCTATGCATTGTGATGAACTGGGGCAACACACAGAATGACTTGGGCATAAGCTTATTTATTAGCGAAGGTATCCCTGTTCTTCTTCATAAATGCATCTCTCAGAATATCAGTTACTCAAAAGATTGGAAAGAGATACTCCTCACCCCACCCCGCCTTTTTTTTCCCACCCCTACCATATGATAATGGACAACAAAATGACAACAGTTACAACAAAAGCTCTTTGCTTGAAGCTTACTTTGCTTGAAATTTATACCAGTATTGAATGCATACACCTTGAATCGGTATAGAAACCACTAACAGCAAGTTCCACTATTCTTGAATTCCTTCATAACAGAACCTTTTCACACCTCAAGGCTATGGCAAATTTTTCCCACCTGCTTGGTCCTGTTTAAATAAGAAAGATATGAAGCGTATAAAAACATCTATAATAAAAATACAGCAGTTATGACAGGGACATTTAAATCCTCACTGAGGTGTAATGAAGGTAGGTAGCCCTCTTCCAGGGAAAACCATTATCCCTTTCTCTTAAATATATGATTCATGTATATGAAACTGTAAACATATATATGAAGTCAAGTCCAAAAAGAAATTATAGCAACAATTCTTGTACTGACCTACATAGGCTAAACATCAGCTTTGAGAGTGAAGTGCAAGTCACCTCTGTCTCGTCTGAAATGTGAAAGTTAAGAGCCCTTCAACACAACCTGTTCAGTATTGCCTTTTTACCTTCAGTCGCAGGGGTAACTCTTCGGGAGTCTTCCCTGCCAATTCATCATCTTCCTCTTCCTGCATAATCAGGTTAGATGGGATGATTCCCTTTGCGTACTTCTTGGTAATTTCAACAAAGTCATCCAAAGCAATGAATTTTTTAGCTAAAAGTAAGATGAAGACTTTGAGTAAATAGTATCACTACAACACTGTACTGACAATTAGTTGGCATATTAATTTTCTTTCCTGGTATTAAAGAAGATCTAGTCTGGGCTTCAAAAACTGAACTACCGATAACACAGGCTTACCTTGCAACTTGTTCTGAGATCTGTGCTGAAAACAACAAGCTGCTTGTGCCAGCAATGCATGACTACTCTAAATCTTGTCAGACCAGCAGGTAAGTTTATTATACTGGTAAGCAGGAGAACAGAGTGAGTGAATGTAGCTTATCTGCAAGTGTTCCAAGGAAAAAAAAAAGACTACTGGATTAGATCACACAGTTCTAAATCATAAGCTATTATATCTTCAGTAACTTCTTGAGAGAAACCTTTAACTAGCAGCCACATTGAAAAAGAAGGAATTGCACAGGAACAGTAATGAATTATCTGCACGTTATTAACTGAAACACTGACTTCTGATTTGGCATTTAACAGTCATTTTTCTGAGTTCAGAAGTTACAGACATATAATTATGGGAAATGCCCAATTATTCATATCTACAAGACTAAATATAGGTTACTTACAGTGTATTAATTTAATATGCTACATAAGTATACAAAGGGCCTCCCCCAAACTATATCAACTGTGATCTAAAACAGATAGCCAGGAACAAAATATACTTTGCTCAGGTGTACAGAGAGACAGAATTTATCACTCTGCCCTGGAAGATCCTTATCCGTTCCTGTGAGTAGAAGGGAGGCAAGAGGTTACTTCCGAAAACTCTACAGATGCTGCAAGACAGAAGATGATTTATACACTGCTTCAAGCTCTTTTCACAGCCAGTTCCTTACGTTAGCATGGATTAGCTAGTTTCTATGGTAGACAAGCTTGATGTTGTTTGTAAGGGAGGATAATTAACAGCAACTTATTTCCATACACTAAAGCAAATGACATCGCTGTAGATATGAAAGACTTTTGAATGACAAAAATCTGCAACACACCTCCTACACAGTAAGTTTAGCTAGTCAGCTGATAGAAAGATATGAAAGCTGGCCTGCTTAATACTAGTTTAAGATTTTAAAGAGACAGAAAACTGAACTGTTTCACTAAATTTAAAATCAGAGGATTAGTGGGTTTGAGCCTATTAATTTTTTAATTTTACAAAAGTGCTACATTTATAGAAGTTATATATAAATATATCAGAATTTAATATTGAAAACACTGTAGATACAGAACAAAATAAAGTATTTGTGTCAAGATACCTGCCACAGGAAGAGGGGTGTTAAAAGAGCTCAATAGTAAAACAGCAGCTTACAATCTATCTTCTGCTTTAATCTCACAGCACGGATGTTGCCTTTTGTTTGCACTTTTACTTTTTAAAATTTTTTTTCTTCATTGCATGTATGAATGCATGTATGTCCCACAAAATACCATCTGGCATGTCTCCCAAGAAACAAGAAAGGATTTATTTTTTCTAACTGTCCTTACCATCCACAGACTGTAAGGCGACATCGCTTGCACAAAGAAATCAGTGAGACTCCTTAGCTGTCTTTGGTGGTGTTCAGATCAAGCCTAATACCAAATGTGTCATTTAAATTTATTGTCCTATTGCGACAAAATATACAGTGGTAAGATAGTCTTTTTGGTGTGGAATCAGCAAGCAGGCATGGTTAGAACCTCACAAAAATTCCTTAATGGCACTTTTACAGGACCATGGGACATCCTGAGAAGGAAGGAGTTATTAACTTACTATGTACAGATGGCCAGTCAAACATAATGACACATATACTCTCAGGCATGCCACAACTGTCCATTGACAATGTCAGCTCTAATCTTCTGTTTATACCTCCATTAAGGATACCCCAGATCACATATCTGCAAACGTATATCTGGCTTAAAAATTATCTTCCAAGTCAGAAATTCCTTCTCTGAAGGAAGAATCTCCTGCTGGCAAG
>WAAD01023043.1:0-109732 GCA_013389945.1 Fregata magnificens
GCTAACCGGGGAGGTCCCAGTTGACTGGAAGTTAGGAAATGTGACACCCGTCTACAAGGAGGGCTGGAAGGAGGATCCGGGGAACTACAGGCCTGTCAGTCTGACCTCAGTGCTGGGGAAGGTTATGGAGCAGATCATCCTGAGTGCCATCATGCAGCACCTACAGGACAACCAGGCGATTAGGCCCAGTCAGCATGGGTTTATGAAAGGCAAGTCCTGCTTGACTAACCTGATCTCCTTCTATGACAAGGTGACCCGCTTAGTGGATGAGGGAAAGGCNCCTGCTTAGTGGATGAGGGAAAGGCTGTGGATGTTGTCTACCTAGACTTTAGTAAAGCCTTTGACACCGTTTCCCACAGCATTCTCCCGGAGGCACTGGCTGCTCATGGCTTGGACAGGTGTACTCTTTGCTGGGTGAAAAACCGGCTGGGTGGCCGGGCCCAAAGAGTTGTGGTAAATGGAGTTAGATCCAATTGGTGGCTGGTCACAAGTGGTGTTCCCCAGGGCTCAGTATTGGGGCCAGTTCTGTTTAATATCTTTATCAATGATCTGGACAAGGGGCTCGAGTGCACCCCCAGTAAGTTTGCAGACGAGACCAAGTTGGGGGGGAGTGTTGATCTGGTTGAGGGTAAGAAGGCTCTACAGAGGGATCTGGACAGGCTGGATCGATGGGCCGAGGCCAGTTGTGTAAGGTTCAACAAGGCTAAGTGCCGGGTCCTGCACTTGAGTTACAACAACCCATGCAGCACTACAGGCTTGGGGAAGAGTGGCTGGAAAGCTGCTCTGGGGAAAAGGACCTGGGGGTGCTGGTCGACAGCCGGCTGAACATGAGCCGGCAGTGTGCCCAGGTGGCCAAGAAGGCCAACGGCATCCTGGCTTGCATCAGCAATAGTGTGGCCAGCAGGAGTAGGGAAGTGATCGTGCCCCTGTACTCGGCACTGGTGAGGCCGCACCTCGAATCCTGTGTTCAGTTTTGGGCCCCTCAGTACAAGAAGGACACTGAGGTGCTGGAGCGTGTCCAGAGAAGGGCAACGAAGCTGGTGAAGGGTCTAGAGCACAAGTCTTATGAGGAGCATCTGAGGGAACTGGGGCTGTTTAGTTTGGAGAAGAGGAGGCTGCGAGGAGACGTTATTGCTCTCTACAACTACGTGAAAGGAGGTTGTAGCGAGGTGGGTGTTGGTCTCTTCTCCCAAGTAACAAGCAATAGGACAAGAGGAAATGGCCTCGAGTTGCACCAGGGGAGGTTTAGACCGGATATTAGGAAAAATGTCTTCACTGAAAGGGTTGTCAAGCATTGGAATAGGCTGCCCAGGGAAGTGGTTGAGTGACTGTCCCTGGAGGTATTTAAAAGATGTGCTTAGGGACATGAGTTAGTGATGGACTTGGTAGTGCTAGGTTAACGGTTGGACTTGATGATCTTAAAGGTCTTTTCCAGCCTAAATGATTCTATGATTCTATGAACTGCATGATTTGCCAAGTGTCCATGGGTGGAGAATCGCAACTGAAACATCAGAGAGATTTCTGGATCCCACTGGCACCTTGCTACAATTTTGGGTGGAGGCATGAGAGAGCAGGCTAGATTACCACACATCAGAAAGCTGCTGGTTCTTGAAAGTGAATTCTGCAAGCAGTAAAACTTTTCCCATTTTTTAAACATCCCATTGAAATGCAGCAAAGACCAGGAAATCTCTTCTTATATTTTCTGTATCTTTGTCATGTTCCTTCTGTCTTGCAGATGTTAGGACATAATTGCCACAAAGAAGACGGCTTTCTGTGTTGTTTATTTAGGAAATGAGAGGCAACCAAAAGTGTACTAAACCTCTAAACACAACGAAGCTAAGAATAAGACATAAATATTCACAGCTGAACATTTTCATTTGAGCCTTATGTTGTGTGCACATTAGTAGGAGTGAAACTGGGGGTTGAATTTGTATTTTGCACTATTTCATGTTGGGTTGGAATAATAATGTTAGAGTTTTGTCTTTGACTTGCAGGTGGCTCCCCAGCAAAAGGTTTACCTGTATGGGCAGCAGTTCGGTTTCCATATCACTGGAGTCAAAAGCAATTCGTCATTTGGCATTTATTTCAAAAGAAAAAAGCTGGAGTCTCTCTGGTAAATAAATAGTCACAGGACTTGAGCTTGACTAGTAAGTGCAAATCAAATAACATAACTAACACACCAAATTCCATGCTTATTTACAGGTGAAGCAGGCTGTTTAATCATATGTTATTTCTAAAGGCTATGCTTTCTATGGCATTCAGCATAATTTTAACAGGTAAGGGGAGATTTGAACGTGATTTGCTTTCAAACTTGTAGGAAGATTTCTACTTTACTTACTGTGAATTTTGGATTTATGGGAAAGGAGTGAGTTAAAAATATGTTTTATGCTTATTGATTTGTAATATTCCTGCTCAGAATGCATCCAGGCCTTTCATTGTTCCTATTTCAAATTATTTGCATTAGGTGTTGAAAACTAAGGCTTAAGGCTCAGTTGGGCTAGAAAACAAGAACTACATCTCATGAAGAAATGTTGCAGTTCCAAAATCCAGTTTCATTTTGTGTCAAAATGAAACTGCAAACTTTTCAAAATACAATCACTAAGAATGATGAGATGCATAATGAGAAGAGCGCTCTGTTGGGATGCGACGTGTATATGTGTCATTGCTTCCCTGATTCAGGCACAAGCAGGGTGGGAACCTGGGTTTTGCATCAGCCACGTTGATTACTGGTTATTCTGGGCCGCCACTGAGTTCTCTCTGACATGGCATCTACAGGCCATTTCAGTTTTAACACTCATGATGAACAAGCGGCATTCAGATTTTGCAGGTCAGATGAGGTCTTTCTCTCTCTGGCTTTTATTAAAACATCCACCCTTACTTGGACTTCTTGCAGGTTTCTTGAAATAAATACATTTCTGCAAAATCCCTTGGTCTTGCCAAACTAGAGTTTTGTCCATCAGCTCTTGATTTTGTTCCATGAATATCTGACAGCTTGGATAAACCACTTGTAAAATCTTCCAGCAAGTAACTTCACATTTTCTTCCCTGGCTTAAGAGAGGGTGTAAGAGAAGTTGTGAAGTTACCTGTGGAAGATTACTTGCTGGATGTCTTCCTATGTGTGTGGAGGAGCTCCAGATAAATAGTGGCAAAGTTCCCTCGCTGCATGCATTCAGATTCCCCAATAAAATCTTTCCTGCTGTGATGTTTTCCAAAATGTCGGTGCTGGTTATACAGAGGGTGGGCTGTGGCCGGTCCTAGCGCTGGTTTGATTCTCTTCTGTTTCCTTCTCTGCCAGCTATACCTGCCTCTTGTGCCTCATATGCATGTCACAGGGCAGGGACTGCACTGTTTTTAACAGCCTAGCCCTGGGACTTCTGCATGCTAATAATGACTTTCACACAAAAATGAAATGTATTTGGGAGTCTCAGCTTAGTCACACTGCCAAGTTTGTCTGGTCTAAGTGAGTAGAGAGAAGCTTTCCTAGGGTAAGATAGAACCACATGCCTGATTTACATTACAAATAAAATCCTTATCCCAAAACATACTGTTGTGTGGCAGGGCTGAAATCTAGATAGACACATACTCAAATATTTCACATAACCCCAGTCTTTATAACTGTCCGTCCCACATCCAGTCAGTAGCTTTAGGATCAGGAAAGAGTTTTTCTCCAGGTCTAACTAGCAAGCACTACCAATTTTTTTTTTTGGTTTATGGTCTTTTTTAGGGTCATCTCCTCTGTGTTACATAATAGACTCTGTGTTCCTGCAGAAACCTAAGAAAAATTATACTCTTAATGTCTTCTGGGTTTTGGGTGGTTTTTACTTTTGCTTTTTTTGTGCATGCACATAGTCATTTTTGAGGCTTTTAGTCTTTTATTTGAAAGATCTTAAGTTTCTTGGAGCATGTTATTGCTTTTTTTTTTTTTTTTTAATGGCTTGTATTTGTCAGGTGCACCAGAGTGGATGTTATTTATACTTTGTTGTTATGCTCCTGGGACTCTCCTTCCCAGATTCAAGCTAAAAAAATCAATCATTTCATCTGGTCTTTGGCATCTTGCAATAGCAACAGGTAAATTGTATTTTAATACATTGGGAAGAGATATTACAACAGCTGTAAGTGTTTTGGGATGACAGCAAGGACAAGTGATGGAGACTGAAGAGGAAGTAAGAAATAGGACTCCCCCATCATTCTGGAGAGGACTTGATGTGATTCATACAATAATGTGAAAAAAGAAATCACGAAGGGAGGGGTGGGGGGAAGTGTTTTTGAGAGTTGGTTTTATTTCTCATTATCCTACTCTGATTTAATTGGTAATAAATTAATTTTCCCCAAGTCGAGTCTGTTTTGCCCATGACGGTAATTGCTGAATGATCTCTCCCTGTCCTTATCTCGACCCATGAGATTTTCATTATATTTTCTCTCCCCTGTCCAGCTGAGGAGGGGGAGTGATAGAACGGCTTTGGTGGGCACCTGGCATCCAGCCAGGGTCAACCCACCACACTTTATTATCTATGTATATTTCAAAGCAACCCAGTGACAACCTTGCCAAATGCATGGATTTAAAACCTGACATTGCCTCACTGGATACCTTGCTGAAAATCTGTGAAAAAGGATGATGGATTTTGTGGGATCTCCTGCCTCCCAAGTGCCATAGAAAATGTGTGAAAACGTGAGAGAAATCAGCTACATAAAGAAAAAACAAACCACTGAATTTCCTGTGGTGATATTTATAACCAGCTCTGTATAGAGAGACAAATAAGAACTGGAGGCATGTGAATAAGCTGAGTAAGATGGGGGACAGGTGAGTCCAGAGCTTCTGCTCCTGCCTCTCTTCTTGGTACACCAACATGTTTAAATAGCCTGGGAAATGGGAACCAGGACCTCTGACTCCTCCCTGTTTGGGTGCCTTGACTCCTGGGCACAGGCTCATGCTCAGTCTTGATTAGTGTCTGCTCTCCTTCCAGGCACCATTGAATGCTTTGCTGCCCTGTGGAGCAGAAAAAATGATGGGAACAGCAATAAGCATAGCCCTTTTCGGAGGAGGTGAGAAAATCAGGTCAGAAATCAAAAAAGAAGAGAGAGACCCATGGGCGGCAAGAGTTTGTACTAGTACATAGGCAGTCCCTGATCCTCTGCCGACACAGTGACACATTGATGGCAATACCCGATCACATCAGTGGTGTTGGACTAAGCCAGCCTAAGGAGAGAGGAGCAGAGCTCGAGGTGGGGCTGTGCCCTCCTTGCTGTCAGCCTTGTGGTGTGCTGGTTTCAGACTTGCTTGCTACAGCTAGAGCTGAGCCAGGGATAAAAATGCTGCTGTCTGTAGCTTGTAAATAAGAATTCACACATGGTGCTAAGCCAGTTTGCTGGTGTTATTTCCTTGTTCCTGTTGTTGCTAAAACTGCACTTACAGCAAAAAGCTAAAGGGATTGAAAGTGGCAGAAGCATAAGAATGAACTGCAGACTCTGAAGTGGGCATTTGAAGGGTTTTCTTCTTCTGCATTGGTCATAAAACAGCTTTCATTTCTACACAAGCACTGATGGACTCAGGATTTATTTTATCGCTGATGAAATTAGTTGGAATTTGCCTGCTCAGTGGCTGGGTCTGCATCCCACATGTGTAGAGAAGTCCTATTGCCTTTGACAAGGATATTACCTGAGAAAGGTAATGGTCATGACCACAATGTCTTGCTGTCTGCCCAGCTACTTGCAGTGTCTTTAGATTCTTGTATGCTTGAGATGCAGCTTTTCTGGGTAAATTCATCATGTCAAGAAACTAAACATCAGCATTCAACCTTTGCAAAGCCATTTTCATGCTTCTATGTTTCGGGTCTTTTTTTTATTTCTCCTTGAAGGAACCAGCTGGGATTGGAAGTAGATGATTCAAGAGTTGACAAGACGACATTAACTCTACTGGCCTTCTGCTGCTTTTACTGAGTGCCCGGTTATCACAGAGGCAGGGAGGAGATGAGCAGAGGGGGGTGATGCAGGGAAAGCACTGGGGGATGAACAGGGCAGAAAAGCTACATGTGAAACATTAGCAGAGGGGGTGATGTGTAAGGGAAGGGTTTTTTCTAGGCAGGGATCTGTGCTGGAGTGATGGCCTTGTGCACATCTGAGAGGTAACTGAGAGGAACAGCAGCAGGGCAGGGAAGAAGGGACAATGGATTGGAAATGGTGGGAGGCATGAACCAGACCCTAGTGAACAGAGCTGCTTTGGTAACTGCTGTGATTTTAAAGACACGGCTGTGCGCCTGCTGAGGGCCTTATACCTCCCACAGAGTGGGCTGTGGGTAGATGAGGTGGGCCATGAGGAAGGAGAGCTGTTCCTGCAGATCTGGTCAGGAGCAGCGAGAGGATCAGGAACACATGATTTTACAACCAATTGATCTTTGCAAAGATCAGTCCCATCACAGTCCTCTCTGCTGGCCGTTCTCCTGCCCATGATGTCACCTTTCCACAGCACTGCATAAATGCAACAATTTCTATTTCTTTCCTCGGCAGCAATCAAGATTCCCAGTTCAAGGTTCAGTAAATAGGGTAAAACTGAAGTAAGAAAGTCTCTAGCCTCCAGCCTGGTGCAGGGACTGTCACTCCCTCCATCGCTCTGTAGAACCATCCCTCTTCCTTTTCTAATTTGGCAGAAGTTTCAGGAGACCTGTGACATTTAAAGTTGTGTTGATGCTGTGGTAATTGGTGAAATGAAATAATTGACAAACTGGCAGCAACATTTTAACCTTCTTAAAGTACTCATACACTTTCAAGGTATGCAAGGTTAGCATGCCACAGAAAGTGTGCTCAGTGCTAGTTTTGGATATATAGCCAGGCTATTTCTCTGCCAAGATTTATGCTCTGAAATGCTGCCAAAATTGAGTTATTCAGGTGGGTGAAGGACATTCTAATGAGACAACAGCTTATTCACACACTTGTGCTTGTAAAATGGCTGCAAGTTGTTTTCATAAAACTTTCAAAACCAGAAACATGGTTAAAAGATTGTGTTTTAGTGAAGTGATACATTAAATAGAAAATGCTTCAAAATGCATAAAAAATGGATTTTATACAGTAGTAGAATTGAACAAACAATAGGTCCTTTTCTCTTTTCACATCATCCACAAAATATGGTTACTTCAATTTCATGTAACTTACTCTGAAAAGTGATATAAATTTATGGATTATGGCTGCAAACCTTTTGGTTTTAGTAGGGCTATTTGTATGGGTGGGCATAGCACAACTAGTTGCTTGGAGACAGATTCACCTGTTCAAACTTGTAGATGTAATTTTTTACACCTGAGCTGGTCCTCTAGACTCCACTTACAGTTAAAGCAAAGAAGGCAGCACTTTTGAGCTGTAGTTCACCTCATCTTGAGGTGGATGAAATCCATTAGATAAACTGTTCTCTGGAAGTGATGCTGCTGCTCTTGTTTTTGAAGTTTTGAAGGAGCATCCCATTGGCTTGGACTGGTTCCAAAGAGACTCCTACTGCACAGCTTCACCCTTGGAGGGTCTCAGCCACCAGCCAGGCCTTCGTCCTTGGACCCCAGGTGATTTCAGATACCCTTGGAGTAAGTCACACAGTGCTTTGATGATAAGAGCCTGTTTTGTAAGCCCTTGTAGAGAGCAAAGTGCAGTTTGGAAGCTCCTACCTTAGCCCACAGTGGTAGTGTGAGATGCTGGTGTTCCTTGAGGCTGGGGTGGTGAGCCCAGGCGTAACGTAATGCTGGCACCCACGCATGAGGTGATGAAGTTACATATAGCCCAGGCCTTATTGCTGCCTGCCAGGGTGGGACACAGCCTCTTAACAACTCAGGCAGTGAAGGAGAACAGTCTGATGAAACTTTGCTAAGTACTCAAATAGCTGTTCTGGAAATCAATGCTATTCATGCTCTGCTCTGCCCTTTGAATGGTATCATTTACTCAGAATATAGCATCGCACCTAGTGCTGTATCTTGCTGTCACTGAAGCATTCTTCATTGTATTTCTCAGTTCAAAGCTAATAGCTTCTATAGAAAAGGAATCTGAGACCTAAAAGTAAAAGAAGAAAAAGAAAGAGGTGACAATCTTAGTAAACCTGCCAGTTCAAAGGCACATTTAGAATATATTGTAACAAAAGAACTGTCAAACTGAAAATGAGAAGCTTTGCTTCTCAAGGTTTTACATGGCCATGGTTCATGGGAGTGAGAATACAGCAGGACATTTTGGCTTCACCTACACTTGAAAGTTAAAGAGGTTGAAGATCATCCTCTGGAACTTAGGTCAGCTTGGAAATCCTCCTGATAAATTCTTTCAGTCTCCAAAACAGGATGGCTACATGAAAACTGCCTACGGGGGATTGTTCCTGGCAGGAAGAAAATCAGTCCTTCAAAGCCTGCCCTTCACTTCTCTCTCTATGTCAAGTCCCTGAGTTTACCATTGAATGATGGTGAGCTCAAAACCCTTCTGTGCCTGAATTCCAGTTACAGGCCAGTCATCAAAAAGGTTTGCTTCCTGTGCACAAATCCCAGTGCTGGGACTGAGCTTCACATGTCTGTCAGGGATGTGGGGGTCTGGCACGGCTGAGCTGGCATTGCAAAGTGGGGTGGAGTAGGCATCACCTAGTGTTGTCTAGATCGCATCTTTCCCATCTTCTCCAGGCTACATTGAACAGGTGATAAGCAAGCCCTGTTTATCAAGTACTGATCCTATCTGTGCACTCAGCAACCACAATGCTAATCTTTGGCAAACCCATGAGGAACTTAGGAAAATTTGGAAGAAATCTGCTCTTATGGGGAGCAAACACAAAGAAGAGAGATTGTTTAAAAACTGATAAGCAAATCTGTTCTGCAGCCACTTGAGTGAGAAAACCTTGGGCATTACAGAAGAGGCTTATGTTAGCCAAAAGTGCTGCTGCTTTTGCATCTGAACCTTTAGATACTTCATCAATTAGCTGGTGTGCTGTATATAGAAGAGCTACTGGAGTAAGCAATTATTTTAGACAAATCTTTTATGCTTTGAGATAGCAGAAATTGCTGGCAGAGGCGCAGAGAGAGGCAAAGAAAGTGTAAGGTTTGAGATCTGCTGTGACATCTTCAGAGTACCTCAGTTCTCTGGAATTTCAGTAAGTCCTGCTGCCACTCCTGTGGCTCAGTGAGACATGAAGGAGGTGTTGTCAGGGGTGCCACACATCACAGCTCATCAGGGAATGACGATGAATGAGTCAAGAAGATTGAGACCGCTGTCACTCATATGTGTGGAGGCACACATCTCCCCAACCAAATTCTGTTCAGATGAAATCCCAAGGACAACTGTGCAGGACAAACAATCAGGTTCACCCTACTGTAGTGGGGATAGTGACAAATAAGGTGAATGGACTTATACCCACTTTTTCCGAAGGGATGATGAAAAAATTTTCTAGGGACAATCTCGTCTCTGAGAGACTATTGTGGTGGATGAACAGGTTTTTGCTACACTGCTTTTCATGCTTTCAGTGGCATCCCTCCATTCTGCCAACAATAATAATTACTATTCTTTCTATTGGCATAACATTTCTTCTTCAGAAACCCATAAATGGAGCTAGGACCCTGTGATAGGTACTGTGCAAAACAGAACCTGAGTAACAATTCATGATATGCAAAAACCTTCCTGAGATTGAGTGACATTGATTTACAGACACATTCAAATAAATTAATATAAAACCAGACATTTCAGATGACTGGGAAGATTTACCCATGTTGCACACCTGCTCTTCCTTGCAGTGTTCTCAACTGCTAAGAATGTACAATGCGCCTCTTCTCATCTATTTTTCAGGTCCTTCTCTATCTAACGAGGCTTGAGAGCAGACAGTAGTTTCTTTTTACAGTAAGTACTATGTCACCAAAAGTAGATTAATTGCCAAATGATAAAATTAGAAATATTGAAATGGACTAGCTCGATGGATTCTAATTAATTATGGACACCAGTGCTATAATCAGAGATTGTTCATTGGGTAATGGAGATATTTGGTTTCAGCTGGATAGTCTTTCTGCTTCTGGTTTCACCCATGTAATCTCAAAAGGCTGAACTCGGGAAACATAATTCAGAATCAGGAACAACTTCTTCCCTCTGTCATAATCAAACTCACCTTTATGAAATCACTTTATGAACAGTGACCATTTTGTGCAAACAGCTTGTGTGATGTTGAGCACGTTCATCTATCTCCATGACTCTAGATATTATCGTGATCTTCAGTGGAGTTAATTCTTACAAGAGCTATGCCAGGCTGCGTACACGCCTCATCCCGGTGGTGAGAAGAGGTGGACACCTGCATGGATGTGCCATATCCCATTAGATGGGATTCATATATCTGGTGCTTACTCACTAGCTGGTTGAAGAAACAAGATTTATATTCCACAAAGGAGGCACTGAAACAGAGTGCAGGGAAAACACTTCCCCAAGAATGCAATGCAGTGTTCAAGTCCCAGAATATTTCCTGGCCTTTGGCTGCTCTATTTTGTGTGCTCTTATTTAAGGGCAAAATTTCCAAGTAGTGCCAAGCAGACTTTCACAGCTTGAGCATCCAAATGGCGTAGAGAAGCCAAGTTCGCCAAAAACACTGGGGCAAGCCCAGGTCACTGCCCTGCTGGCTGCCGTGTATGCTGTGCCACTATCATAAAAGTGTTATGATGCAGTCTTATACTGCCTGAGCGTGTATAGCTTCCCAAATAGCAAAGTTGTACCATAATACAATTATATTTTTTCTCAAAAGTGACAAATAATTGAGTTAAATACCTTTTGATCCAAATCAAAAGCCTCTGCTCTCTTAATTCAGTTCAGCCTCCCTCTGAACATTCTGGCTTCAGCTGAGCCCACGATTGCAGAGATATCAGGTGATCTCCTTTTCTAAGAATATTTTCAGTTCAGCTAAACCCAAGGGGAAGTAAAAATCTTGTCAGAAGCCAAAACTCATGAGACTTCCAAGCCAAAAAACGTTTTGACAAGTTCAGCTCTTGAGCAATTGGCTGTTCTCCTGTAACCACCCAAAATGAGAGGTAACAGTTTTCTGTGATTGAAAGTGAAAGTGACAGGAGATTCACTACCACATCCCCCAAAAGATTTGTAAAACACTTAAATTTGGCCTGATCTTCCAGTTCAAACTCAATTGAGTGGTTTTTTTGCTTATTCCTGCAAAAAGTCTCAGTGCTGTGAGGAATGGTAGATAATTAAAAAACACTATATATTTTTTCTGCACATAGCTGGGTTATAAAGGTTATAATATTAATTATTACTTAAGAAATAAATGTGTAAATAAACACATGATGTTTATTTTCCATATTACCTTATTTTTTATAAACCCAAGAAAGAAGTTGTCCCTTTGCCATGGGATGGTGATGTGTATCCTTTTGATTCCATTGAACTTGGCCTTCCCACGCCTTCAGTGGGCATTTGTGAGTGACCTGATTTCCTAGCAGTGTGTTGTCAAGGAATTCCTAGAATACTGAATAAAGTACTGAAATGCAATTTTACTCCGAGAGACATAAAAGCACATTAAATTTATATCGATTGTAGACCTATGGCGATCTTCCAAAGTACATATTTCTTTTTCATTTGTTATGGACAGGCAATTAACTTTACTTGCTTTAGTATAAATTAGAGTTTAAAATAGCCGCTTAGGTTCCCTGCCCTGGAAGGTGCAATTAATTACCTCTTTGCAAAAGACATTACATAGCCAGATATTTGAGATACAACTGATATCACACACGATTCTCATGGCAGTATATATTCTCATGCAGTATATAGAGTAAACCAAAGCCCTTCAGAGAAATCCCAAACACTTAACATTATGCCAGGAATGGGATTCTTAGGGGGAAATCCAGCCTTCCCGGGTAAGGCATCAGCTCAGCTCAGCAGAGGACTTTTACAGAGCTTGCTGGAGTGAGACAGGATGGTCTGTGCTTATCTGTGCGCGACCTGGCTCCTATAGTTATGGTGGGGAACAAAAAGGATTTTAGCTGGTGAATAGATCAGCCTGGTTTGGAGGGTATTTTCTTTCCCTTTGAAGGTCTGTGAGTTCCACAAGTCCTGACTCGTGCAGATAAATCAGAATAAGGCAGTAGCAGATAGCACAGGTAAGATGCAGCAGGAGTTAGGAGATGTTCAGGAGAGATGTGCCTCTCTACCCCCGCCTACAGGCAATGGTGTATCAGGTCTCTGACTTTTAAGCAGGGGAGCAATCAGGAGACGCCCAGGCTGGGGGAAAGAGGGTGCATTTGCACCAGGTAGATGTCCACCAAGTACAAGCTGACATGTGAACTGGTCATTCCCAGGTCCCAACAGAGAAGTGGAGCTTCGAAGGTGCAGCTCAGCTCATCCTGTAGCAGATGTCAGGTACCTGAAGTAGAGACGGGGCATCCACTCTGCGTTAAAAGGTCGCTGAAGGAAAGGCCTGAGCAAGGGAACTGGAGCTGTGCGGTTATGAGGACTGTAACCCCCTTTCCTGACTTGCTGGATCCCCTGATGAGCTCTGATGGCCATTCGTGTTTCTGCAAGGATCCTTTTACTGCATTTTCTGGCTACCTGTACAAAGAGCAGTTGCAGCTTGGCCTGTGGACACCGTTCAGGGGGACCCCTAAGCCTGTCTGTGCCTGGGGAGTTTCCGTGCCCGGGTGCATCCTGCTTACAGCCTTCAGTGAGGCTTACAGAGGCCTTGAACATGCCTGAATATCCTCACAGAGGGGCAAAATTGCAGCCGCCACTTGCAGCCTGATGGCTGATGGTGTTTTGAAGGCAATGGGGAAGCAGCTTGGAGAAGCTGGGCTTTTCCTTGAGGTGCCATAAGCTTGCACAGCCTGATATGTCCATAGTGGGAAGGTGATGAGTGGGTCTTGGCAATCCTAAGCTAATTGTCTGTGGTGTACTGATTGAAAGGTAGCATGCCAAATAGAAAGGCATGACCTGTCTTCCTACCCTCATTGCACAGCAGTGATGAAGCTGTAATTCAAGGCTAAGTGCCCAGGGATTAGAGATGTTAAACCACAACTTGTAGAGCTCTACCTGGCACTGCTTCAGTGATGCTCACTAGTCTGGCCGCTGCTACAGAGAGGAGTACAGAAGGGAAGCAGACCATGAGCCTCACTCTCCATGCGCAGCCTTTCTTTTGGTGGGCAGTAAATGAAGGAAAATTCTTGTAATATCTGTAATATGCAGCCTGACACAGGGATGTTCACAGCTATGGACCTATCTTCACATGGAGACATTTCTAATTGCATTTCGTCCTTTAGAAACGAAATTGAAATTGAGGACTGGAAAGCAAATGACACACCCTTCCCTCCCAGCCTCAGGTGACTGAAATACCCAGACCTCCGGAGGGGAGAGCTTTAAAGCCATGGGCCATTTCAAACCAAATTTCTTCTTTTAAAAATCGGATGAGTTAAACATAATGAATGATATTCAGTTCCATTTTCTCTTTCAGGTGTCTGAAATAGACAGCTCCATGCAGAGAAATTGCCCAGTTCCCCCATGAGCGATCTTTATTTGAAATCTAATAGTGCCACTGCAGTCTTCTGTGCTCAGAGCTGGAGTGATTGACATGGTGTTACTGCAGCTACGCCATGAACTGTGTAGGCTGTCTCGAAGGTTCTCTTCGTATTCATGGCACCAGTGTTCTCAAACCCGTAAATTACATCATTAAAAAAATGAAACCATAGAGATGTAAATTAAAACTGTGTCAAACTGAGTTTTTCTGGTGTTCTGCAGACCGCAGGAAGCTGGCAGTCAGGGGGAGTCTGTACCACACGTGGATAGGAAGGTGGAGGACCTGCAAACATCAGGCTCTGGGCATTGTGAAAGCTGTACAAATGTACTATGCACACTCAAATACACTCTCCATCTGTCACCAATAGCACACATTTCATGGGTGACAATTGGGCCAATAACTCATCTCGGGGTGTTACATTTCTCAAAGCCAAAGCAGGCAGTTCAATAAAAGAGTTTTTCTTTTTCTCTGACTCAGGCTTTGAGTAACAAAACAGGCAGACATGTTCTTGGGCATGGACCATCTAGTAAGCAGTGTGGAAAATAAATCAGTGCAGACCAAAAAAAGAGTAAAGGGTTGTAATACCAGGTGCCATTCCCCATCACACGTCCCTTGGCAGCAGGGCAGTTAAAGAGGTTCCTGCACATGGAGGGATTTCATCCTTCCCCAGAGGCTTCCTCCCTCCAGACTGAGCTGGTTTGTTTATTTTGTGTCTCTGTGCCTTGGGAAGACCCATTAAATGATCCATTTTAAGAAAACTGATTGTATCTTTTGACAGAAAGTCAGATGCCTTTACAAATGTTTTGTTCAGCCAGGTTGCTTCACAGAGCTGGTTTAACCAGCACAGCTGAGGTTGTGGTTCAAAAATATGGTAAATGTTGCGTAAGTGCTCCTAGCATGGACTGAAAAACACCAGAGCAACATGGTGTCAGATGGTCCTCTTGGGCACTCTGCTTCTTTAGAAGTCTTTGGAGAACCTGGAATGGGTTAATTTGCACCCATCAGCTTTGTGCCAGCCTGAAGCTTTGGCTTATCTGTCAGAGGGCTGATAGCGTGGAACCATATGCAAGCAATAATTTCCAGATATCCCTTCTGTCTTTTGGAACCTACAGCTCTGAGACATGACAATGAGCATGTAACTATAGCATTCACAGGCCAAACCAAAGGTCTTTTGAGTGTCAAAGTGGATAAAAGAAAAAGGACAGACCTGCATTGACTTCTTGAGCCAGGGGTGGTGCCTTTGTATTTATTACTCCCTGAAAAAAAGTCTCTTTGGCTTTGTCTGGTCTTCCTTGGAGCTATGCAAAATCTCACCACCTGCAGTGTCCTGCAGCAAGGAGCTCCACAGCTCATGATGCATTGCATGGAGAAACCCCTCCCCACTGTTTTGAATCTGCCACCTGATAAATTTACTAGATGTTTTCTAGTTCCTATGTCAGTGAGGCAGTGAACAGCATTTCCTATTGATGTCTCCACATTTTTCATGATTTTGAGGAGCTCACCTGCTCATCATCATCTGCTTTCTCAGCAATGTCTTCTCCAGACTGAAGGGTCCTAGTCCACTCAGTTGCTCTTTGCACAGAAGCCTTTGGCCATCTTTGTCCCCTCTTTTTGTATCTTTCTCAGTTCCCCTTCATTTCTGAAATGAAGAGAGCTGTACCATGCACGGTATGCTGGCAGCTAGCATGATGTCCCTTGCTGTGCCTTTCCCGATTCCATTTCTAACCTCCTGTTTGACCTCTCCTGAGTACTGAGCTGATGTTTTCACAAAACTGTCCCACTCCAAGATCTCTTTCCTGAACAGCCAGTTCAGAGTTTATCACTCCCTTCTGCAACAGAAGCATTATTTTTTCCCATGTGCATTACTTTCTGCTTATCTACATCAATTTGTATCTTCCATTTTATTATCCTTCACCAACTGCTTTTGTATGTACTACACCAAAGATCGTTGGGAAATTTCTGCCCCTTTTCTGCATAGCTTAGGAAATGATCCATGTCATGAACCACTCCTTCCCTCCCTGTACAATTTCTGGGAATGCCTGAGAGCTAGAAACCATTGGCTTTGCAGGAAAAATGCTGAGGACTGATACATGTCTTAAATCTCACGCCTGTAGGGTTTGGGGGTGTAAGTATGAGAGGGCTCTCCCTCCTCTCAGGATGAAAAGTCAAAAAACTGCTGAAGTGTTTGAGTCCAGGCTTCAGCAGGGGGTGGACCAGAGGACCTCCACAAGTCCCATCCAACCTAAGTTATTCCACAGTTTGGAAAAAAAGTCAGATGTGTGTTTGGAAGGGGTGGCACTTTTTAATTTGTGTATTATCTGTCAAGTTAAACAGGTTTATTACATTTGTTCACTGTGCTGTTGAGCAATAGGCCTAGTGAAGCCTAGCTGGGAGAAAAGGAGCAGAATGAATTGACAGTACCTGTGCTTTTCAATTTTATCTGTCACATTACTGGAGAAAATATACTTTACAGCAAGTACCAAGAGGTACCTGAATAGATGACGTGATTAAAATCACTGATAAATATGGGCTTTTGCATTAATGCAGTTTCTAGCACTGCCCCTTCACCTGCATGTGGTTTTCTTTGCATGTTATGAGATGTGACCCTAGAAAGCCCTTTTTTTTTGCATTACTTCTACCAGCCACTGGAGAAGCCAGTGTCCATGTTCAGTCAGTAGCTACCCTGCAACATTTGGGAGCAAGCTGAAGCACGAAACCTCCCGGCACTAATTGCTGTCATCTAAGCTGGGGGGTGTTCACCAGCTCTATCTGAGAAGCACCTGCCCTTCAACTTCACACCAAGGGTTTAATTTAGGAATATTTGTGGGGATTTCTTTGTAACAATAGTTGTGTTTCTATTTAATGTCTTTAATGTCTTGGTGATTTCACATGTACTGTGGATTTTACCTCCTCTGCAGAGGAGCTGGCTGAGCTTTTCAGTTTCTCCTGCTAACATTAATCTAGCACCTGCCCTAATAACAAGCCTTTTGAGCGTCACCATACACAGACTTCTATGTGGTAAATGGTTTAGGATATCCTGGTGTAGCATGGGACTGCAGCCATGTCCTCCCAGGGCTGCAGACCCCTCTGCCATCTCCGTCCCTCTGCTCCCTGCCACCTCCATCCCAGACCAGGGCCTCTCTGCAAAGGGCTCCTTGGCACATCCTCAGTCCCAGAGCCCTTCCCCATCTTTCCTGGTTGTTTCTGATGCATTCACTCAGTGCAGATTAGTTTTCAATGCCAAGCTGGCTCTGCTACAGGATCACATCTCCCAGCTCTCCACTGGGGATTTCCTTGGCTCCTGCCCACCATGCTGCCTGTCCCTGCTTACAGGCAAGACACTTCTCACTTCTGCTCCACCTTTGGGTTTTGCCTCTGCAAACCCTCATGATTACTGGTACAGACTGATGTTTTTTTCTAGTGGGGGAGCTTGGAATAAGGGAAAACCAGATTATTTTTGCACCTTGGGTGTTGGCCATGCACTTAACAGACATGAAGTGAATTTTTTGCATGTGGTTTTCTGCACAGCAGGTTGATGTGGTGGGTGGAAACAGCATTTTTGTGTCCCTGGTTTGGAAACTTGCAGGTTAAATTATGTGTGAGTGGCGGGTCTGAAGCAAAGGAGACCTGGCTTGCTCAGCTCTCGCTCATGAGGTGGACTGTAGTTTCTTGCTTCCAGTAGTGAGAAAGAGAAGGAAAAAGAAATTATTTCCACAGCAGAGGGTGTAGAATTTGAAAACACTTTATTTTCTTGCCACAAAAAATTACACAGGTATACAACACTACATATACCTATATATTTAGAAGAACCTTGGCTGGAGAGAGGGGTGGGTTGCTAATGTGTGTGCTTTTCAGGATTGCCAGTTTTTCACACTATGTGAGACTGTCTGGATGCTGTCCCCATCGTTCATGCCGTGCTGTCCCCCTCGCTGACGTCCCATGCTGCTGCACCATGGATGGGTGCAACCCAGGGGGTTTATGTGGGGGGGGTGAGCCCCACTGGCAGAGGCACAGAGGCTCTGCATCTGGTGACAGCTGCCTGCGGACACACTTCTCGTGCTTGGAAAGTTGAGCATATTTTGGGGGGCTTTGCAGATTCTGGTGGGTCTCCTCGGGAAGGCAGCAACTCTCCCTCATGCAGTACAGAGGGGAGACTGAGACCTGGCAAGCACAGGCTTTGCATAAAGGTGAGGCAATGAACAGGCTGGATTAAAACCATCCCCACTCTCACACTTGCTCATGAAATTATGGCCACAAAAGAGCGTTTTCTAAAATGCTTAAAGCAACCCTGTTCTCATTGGAGGAGGCATGGGGGATTTTGCAAGTGGATTCAATGGGAATAAGACCCAGCACTGACACTTGCAAGGGGATGATCCCTGCCTGTGCAGGAAGCAGGGGACTGTTCAGAGAAAGCTGTAATGGGCATCATGAAAAGCAGCTCCTGGAAAGGGAGGGGAGCAGCTGGGGCATCTCCTGCCTGAGCTGCCATGGGCAAGGAGAGGGAGCATGTGGGAAAGCCCAGTCGCTGAGGGATAAGGCAAGTGGCAGGAACAGGAGATGGGTCTTAAAACACTTCCTAGGACAAGAACAGGGGCCTCTGCTATTTGGCATAAACCCTCTTTAAAATACATAATTATAATTGGCGTTTCACATTTCATAATGCTAATTCCAGCGGCTAATTGGGTAGAATTGAAAACATGTGCTGTTGCTGGATCACCCAAAGGCATAGCGAAAAGCATATTTAACTCCTTTGGGAGACCCAGATTCTACATCAGCAAGCCAACTGGAAAGTGCTGTCTCTCCATCACGTCTCCCATGACCTGCCTCCCCACAGACCATGCAGGGGGGGTCCTCATCAGTGGCACACCTGCTCCCTGTGTGACAGGGAAAGGAAAAGTGCTGGGAGCCCCATGCTCCCCTCCCCATCTCACTGTGCCGATGCTGCTGTACAGCCCACAGACCACCCGTGGACCGAAAGGGCAGCAGGGATGCACGTGCCTGTGCACATCGCATGGAGGTAGCTTCATCTGGTACCTCCTTGGTAGCGGCTTGATGGTAGCACCTTCTCTACGAGGCTGCACTGGTTTTTAGTGTTTTTTTAAAAATTTTTCTGTCAGTGGGAGCAGCTGTAGCACAGGGACACTGTGGCATTAGCACTTAATAGCATTCAGGCTCCAATCCCTCCTGCAGCAGTGTCAGGAATCCCATCTTTTTGCAGGGCTAACAGATGGCTTTGCAGAAGACCCGGACACTGGGGTAAGGAACGATCTGCAGAGGTTGCTGCTGGAGTGAAAACAATGTTTTATGCATGTCAGGCTGGGGCTCTGGCCAAGGCAGACCTGAGGAGGAGACCCAAGGCTGATTTTTTGTCCTGGTGTTTTAGGAAGCAGAATAGATGCCAAATTACAGTGCCTGAGAAAAACAGCAAAAATCCTGGGGGGAAGTTTACAATGACGTTTGCTGCTCCTTAGTTAAAAATAACGTGTATAGGTTCTAGGAATGGTTTCAGAAAGGCAGAAGTTTGCAGCAAGGGGTAATATCTTTTATTAGAGAAACAGATATCACTGGAAAAAATGGCCAAGCTCTTCTCACAGCTGCATTACTGCTGTACCATGATTCATTTATTAATATATTCTTACAGTTTGACAGGGGTCTGTTCAAGGCCCTCTGGAAATTGGTTTGAATTGTGCCTTTACTTGTGATGGTGGTTGCTGCCTTACAAATATACTCAGCGATGACATTAGCCTTGCTCTTTAATTGAGGGCTGACTTCTTTCAGCAGGAAGGTGTTTCATGGCTGATTATATATGTTCCTTTGCACCAAATGACACCTGCTGTCATAATAGCTTCCATTTTTATTGCAATGTAATACAAATGATCTCAAAAGGCTTCATAAATTAGTGAAAGATTTACAGAAGGGAACAAGATATTTTTAAAACCTTATGTATGAATTCTGTTTTTCTGTCTTCTTTTAGAATGTACTTTTTTAAAAATTACATTTGTCTTCTTGAAATTATTGGGAATATCAAAGCTTTTCTGTTTATTGCAGGGAACCACTGACTAATAAAGTAATGGACATTGGGTGACTTCTTTGCTTCCCAGCAATGGAAAGGATGCAATCCTAAATACTTGGAGAAGGAAGAGAGAGTCCCTCCCTCACCCTGCAAGTACAAATTCCGAAGAAGCTAAAAAAGAAATTAGTTCCGTAAAAATACCTCCCTACTTAGTCTGACCACATTTCACTTTCCTGGTCCCTTCATTTTCCCACTTGTTCATGGAGCTTTCCAGATTGTACAAGGCTTTGATTTCCCTAGAAAAAGTGAGAAAGCCTTTTTGCCTCCCATATGACTTTAATAATAAATCTGTCATACTCTGCCCAATGCATCATAAAGAAATGACACCAAAAAAAATTACAACCCGTTCAGCAGATATTGGCAGCACTGGCATGAATTCAATTTGCCCATGGGTGGATGACTGAGTAACATAAAAGCAGAGTTTATATATGCTTCTGACAATAGCTGAAGGCTCTCCTGGCACAGCCTGAAGGTTCATGACCCATAAATATTTCTCTCCTGGCAATTGCAATCTCAGCCTCCTGCTACAGCAGAACTTGTAAAAGCTGTAGACAGTCTATTGCTCTCCTGGGACTTACAGGCTCCCCTTGCAGATCTTATGAGTATCAATCACAGGCATTATCTCATAAGACTTATAGGTTACCAGCTGGTCTGCTGTGTAAAAGTGCTGCTTGCACTTTGCACAAAAGTGCTGAAGACTGTAAATGCCACAAATTTTAACTATTTCTGTTTATGGGATATGCAAGAAAATTACTCATTCATCCTTTAGAACTCAAAGGTTCTGTTAACAGGGCAAGGATCTCATCTGAGTGTCACCAGGCACATGTAAAAACAGATTTTACCTACCCAATAATTGTTTTCACAATGCTTCAAACCTCTTAGAGAGGTTTCTGGTAGAGCTGACAGTGTTCTCAGGACTCTGGGAGGTCATCAGACATGTGCTCCCGGCAACATCCAGCTTCCCTTAGTAGTACAGGCACCAACACCTTGATTTAATGGAAAAAGATGATGTAAAGAGAACGTGGCTTTTTTATAGATCAATCCGTTTATTTCAGATTGGTTGGAGGAGCTTTTTAAATACCCATCTGTCGAAAAGGGAACAAACCCTTCCATACGGAGAGCTTGCTATTCCACATTATTTGGTGTCTTTCCTTTTGGGTCTGTTCCTTGCGTTTGGTCTTGGCAGATTGAGGCTGCAGAGACATCTGTGACTTCAGTGTATTTATACATAGGAAATAAAAGTCTTTGAGCTCGATTTCTCCATATGCCTCTTTCAGCTTTCTATTATTAGAAGGCAAACATCTTGGATGGGTTGCCAGCTAGCTATAGTCAGGGCTGCCAATTGTCCCTATTTCATATTCTAGGTTGCAGATATTTTCAGGCTTGTCTTTTAGTATCTTTAGAATCTGCCTGGTGGAAAAAAAAAAAAGTCATTATTTCACTGTTGGCTTATAAGAATGAGTCATTAAATTTGATAAAACACATGGAGAGAGTTTCTCAGTAGGTCTCTGATTCACCTCTTGTCCTAGCTCTTTTCAAGGGAAGCTGAGAACATTTTCTTGCTCCTGACATTAGAACATGTGGCTCCTTCCTATGTTTGCCAGGAAAATAAATGAGATACTGGTATACCCTGCACCCCCAAAAATAGTGTTCTGCCTCTAGATGTGCAAAGAGGAAAATGAGACTTTGGGCAGGTGAATTTGGCACCTGGGGAGTCTTTCACAATTCATACCTGCTGTTCGTATCCAAACCCAACCTGATCCTCTCGCTCCCTCTCAGAAGAGAAGGCACCATGTAGCCACAGGACCAATGGCCCCCAAAAGGAAAAGAAACAAAATACCAATAATTTAAAATATACATGAAAATTGTATGGAAAATAATAAACTCAAGTGTGTCTACTGCCTCGTCAGCAAGACCATAGGGCTTTATTGGGAGAATGAGGACACTGTCCCAGTTCTTGTCCTGGCCTTTAGGTTCTCCAAAAACTGAACCCACACAGGAAAGCATGATGGGGAATATATCACTTGATTTTCCTCAGATCAAGTGCCATCAGACCCAGGCACAAACAGTGCAGGGATGAATGTGCCACGTGCTGAAGATATGCCAAGAGTGTCATAGAATCATAGAATCGTTTAGGTTGGAAAAGACCTGTAAGATCATCGAGTCCAACCATTAACCAACATGTGCCATGCACAAGTGTGGTGAAACCCTTCTATTTAAATGGTCCTTTTAAAACCAGGCAGCATTTCAAAGCTCCTCTGTATTTGGCTTAGACTCAGCTCACGTGCTGAGAGGCTGAGCTCTCAGGATGCCCTGGACTTGCTCTCCCTGGGCTGGGGGAGAGCACAGCCAGGCACCGTACGAAATCCAGGTGTCGGGATGCTGCAGACCACCACTCTCCTCCCCATCCCCACCAGAGGCAGGGCTTGGATGAGGGTTAAATGAGCTTCCCCCCTAGGGAAAGGATCTCCTCACTGAGGTAACAAATCACCGTCTTGCAGTGACACTAATACACAGAAAATGCACTAGTTGTGGGTTTAGATGGTAAATACTGATTCTGTAATAACTGTGCTACAAGAATGCTTAAAGGAGCAATTTGAGATAAGGATTGTCCCTGTGGCAGGTGCTGTGGCATCTCACCATACCCACGGGACTCATGGGGTAAAACGGGCAGCAAAGGGGGAATGGTATCATTTCCATTTTAACAGTAATGCTAATGCACCATCTTGCCCAAGGTCACCTGGGAAATTAAAGAGCATTGATGGATTAGAAAAAGGCAACGAGCTGATTTCATGATGAAAATGTTTGCTCTCTGGAGCTAGATGCCACTGAGACCTTCCAACCTTCAGTGCCGACACGTGCTCCAGGTTTGCCTCTGTACCTCTGGATCACAGTCTCCATCTCCTCTCTCAGTTTAAAATGTTGGCTGATCCACTCCTTTTACTTCCGGCATAAATCTGATAGGAAATTATGCATCAAGCTCATTAGAAGCATTCTGGTTTCCCCCAGGACACTCGGGGGATGTCCCAGCAAGAGCAGAGAGTTTTCTGCAGAGATGTATGGAAAGGGGGAGTAATTGCCAGGAAAGAACATCCATAAAATAAACACAAAGCTAAACCAGGTGCTGCACTGGCTGTGGATCATCAGAGAAGATGGTTGCAAAGTGGGTGGACATGGCTCAGACACTCTGGAGCCCCTTGCTGGGGTACCAAAAGCAGCTTTGATCCAGCGGTATTACCTACTTGCATGTCCCCAGGGCCACTGGTGGTATGAAATGCAGAGCTATGGGGCACTGGCCCCAGGCTGCTTCTGAAACACAAGATACTGTGTACTGCGTAAGGCACGTTACTGACTTCTGAAAATCTCTAAAGAAATGACTGGTTTAAAAAAAACCCAAAACATCAGACTCCTGAAATCTTTGGGTTTTGAACCTGACCCCCTGCAAATATTGCCAATGGGTCCTGAATTTTGTAGAGGGTTTATGCACTGCTGTGGGCCCAGGGCCACTGCTTGGATGTGGTGGATCTGCAGCACTGTTTCCTTTCCTTTGCAGTGCTATGTCCATAGCCTTTCGCATATCTTACTGCAAATATGGATGTAGCACTGAGTTGCACAAAGCCTTGTTTCAGCTGTTTTCCTTTAGCCTTGAAATATAAGTGGATAATTATTGTTAGTTAAGACTGAGCTGACATAGCAGGAGCAGGTTTGATGCTCTTTCACAGTGCTGTTAAGTCTGCTGGGCCCTGAACAAAGGAGGACGTGGTGGACTTTGTGGTCTGCAGAAGACCAGACATCCCTGTGTTCCTGTGTGAGGGCTCCTGCACAAGGGCTTTGCACTGATCAGTGAAGTGGTGCTAAACTTACCCTGAATGTGGTGTATCCTTCAGGGTTCGGGTAGTGTCAGGCATAGCCTGCACCTCTCAGTCCTTCTTCAGGTGCTATTAACCTTTGCACGGAAATCCAGCATTTCCAGACTTGCCACATCTGATGCTTGAGCGGGCTGCCTGTACAGGCCAGGCAACGTGTGGGCCATACAGCTTATCTGTGAGGCATCCAGGTGTTCTACACCATGTCTGTCACCTTCAAATTTCACCTCCCTGGGATCTTCAGGTATCACATCTGAGGAAACCTGGGTGACTTGACCCGCAATAAAACTGACCTGTAACTAACCAAGAGATTCAAAAGCTATCGCGGTGTGCACGCCAGCATGTTCCCCCCTGCCGGGCAGTGGCCAGCCAGAGCCATCCCAGCACGTCTGAGCAGCCCAGGAGAAGCGAGTTAAAGGGAGGGAGGTATAGGGAACGGTGCCAACAGCAGTGTGATTTGGGGCTTGGGGCACGAGTAGAAGCTTGCCATACCGTGGGGACACATGGTGGGGGGGAATGGAGGATGTTGTGATGGTATGAGTGATAGATGCCCTAAGGGAGAGCTGGGGTTCTCAGACTGTAGGTGACAGAGAACAGAGATCCAAGGGAAACTCGGCTTTTCGGGTTCTGCTGAACGGGGAAGAGCTGAAAAGTCCAATACTCCAGAAAAGCCTGCAGAGATTACAATGATGATGCAGATAATTAATACAAGCCCTTATCTACTAATAATCCTTAATAATGAAAATGTCTTACTATGTGTACTAATCGCATCTAATAGTAGTAAATTAATAACACTGGGCGTTTAATAGTAGACTATGGACATCTGATTTATAACCTGAAAATAGCTTATACCCTGTTGCTGTGAAACATCTACTGTCCACACATGTCAGAGTGTGAGTGGACTATATTTCTTTTTTTAGCTTTTTATCCTTGCTGGAGGCATGAGCAAACACAGTGAGCCTCCTAATACATTTAGCAACAGCCATACGGTATTATGGACCAAGGCCTTGTATCCTGTAAAGTAGAACAATTTAAATGAAAAGAGGGTGGAAAAATACCAGCCAAACAAGCAAACATGTCATGGTTTGGTCTGGTGAGGAGGGCTGTAGTCCTGAAATGGCTTATCAGGCCTTTCTCTTTGAATTCAGGATCTCTGTGCTTGTCCTTCACTGAGGTGCTAATGCACTTGGCTGCAGAAGGCGGCACATGTCCTGAGCGTCATTTTCTGATGTTGCTTTTGCAGTGCAAGAGGCAAAGAGTCTTCCTCTGGTGTGGCACTAGAGGGTCTCTGGCTCTGCTCAGCCCTGGTGGGGTCCTGTCTGCAGGACGTGACTTGACCTGTTCTTCTCCAGGATGTTAATGGATTCTCCTTGTCAGCTGGTGTCACCCAAGTTCGTCACAGTCATAGCCATGCACAAGGGATCTGTGGGACAAGATATCTGCTGGACACCAGGACCGAGGCCCAGACAGACTGTGGCGAATGGCCTCCTACCCCTCAAATCCTCTGACCGTTTCTAGGGGGGGAAAAGTGCTCCACAGCTCCGGCCTGCCTCTGTGCCCCTATCCTTCCTATGGAAACCATGGTGGGTGGGTAGATTGACGTATGCCAGGTTTGCTCGGGTAGGAGCCAGATTATAATGGAGGGATTACTAAGACCTGGCAGACTGGAAATATTTCTAATCTCCCAGCTTAGAAATAACACAGCGATGTCCAGCACTCTCTCCTCTAGTTTGGGAAATAGATCTCAAAGATGCTGCTGAGCTGTTTTTGAGATGATACAGCTCCAGCTGGAGTGGAGGTGAAAGCCTGTTCTGCATCCCTTCAGAGACCGGCCTGAGCCTTCTGGGGACTCCCCCTGGTGCAGACGTTCTCTCTGCTGCTGCTGGCCATCACCAGGGAAACTTCCCAAGATGACCAGGGCTATGGTAACACTACCTGCCAGACATGATGACAGGTCTGTTGCTCTCAAGGTAGACGTTGAAATAATCCAACCTTGCCCGCTTTTTCTCAGTTATGTTCAGTACAGGTCCAAAGATCTGGTTTGCTGCAGGATGGCCCCCAGGCTAACTCTCCTGCACTCTTATAACCTGGAGAAGGCAGGTGGACACAGCCATCAGCAGCCCAGCCCCTACCTCAAGCTGAAGCCACAGGTTCACTTTGCTTCTTAAGCATTTCTGTATCTGCAGCCACTGCTTTAGGTGAATTACCAGCTGGAACAAGATGCACAATAAATATTGCTCAGCTATGGCATGCCACTATTATACTGTCTGTACTGTTCAGTAATTGTGACTAATGTCTTGCTCATAGAAGGTAGATTCAAGATTTGCAGCAAGAAGCAAAAGGTAACAGTCCAATAAAAGCTCTGCGGCCAAATCTGCAATGCATATAAGGATGTGTTATTGTATCGTGTATGATTTTCCACTTTCCTTGGGCAGGAGAGAGAACTTTCTTAAGCCAGTTTTAACTTGTAATAGGCTGAAAATCAGATAGCTTTCTTTGCAGTATGTGGAACCAGTAGAGGAATAAATGTTGTAATGACCTTGAAAGAAAACAGTGTCTTCTGTCCGCTATGTCAGGCAGTACAGTAGCATACCAGAAATAATCAAGGGACTCATTCTCCAGCTAATTAAAGACTTGAAAATATAATTTTGTGTTGTGATTGTTTGCAATTAGTCACAGATGCTTCTGATTACTTGCTGTGCCATTATTTTTCCATGAATATACTACGAAATGCATTTTAAAGTAAAATCAGCCAAAGGCCTAGAATTTAAGGTTAGATTTGACAAAACTCCAGCTTTCATATATTTTATCAAGAATTATTAACTAAATAAAACCATTGTGAATTTCTTCAGAATAACACACACATTATATATGCAGATGTTTTATGGTTTATACACTGCTAAATGCAGATATCCTCAGTGTAGCTTTAAGCTTCCTTCATAGTCAGTGGGGAGAAATAGACAACTTGCCCGATCGCCTTCAGATTTCTGTTTTGGGAGGAAATGAATCACACTACCAAAAAAAAAAATCACAATTTCTCTTCATTTCTCTGCACATAGGGAGCCTGGTGAGACTCTCAAAGGTAAGTAAGTGAGATGAATCTGGCTGTGTGATCATCATGGTTCAAATTTGGTGGAATTCCCAATCCTGATTTACACCACTGGAGAAATCTCCAGCAGTCACGTTTTATGGAGAGCCTAGCACCTATGGGAGCAAGCACAGCAGAGTACAACTTCTTACAGGGCTTGGGCATGTGACGGGCATTAAGTTGCTCAGCCTGACCTGCTCCTGAGGGCAATAAGGCAGGACAGCAAGACCATGGCAAAGCGTGCTGCTAGGAACAAAAAGTCACCTGGGAGGAACATACATTTACATGGGGAGTCACCTCACCCAACTTGGAGTCTGAATCCATTGCCTAAGTCTAAGCTAGTCACACCAATGAATTTCTAAAGCCAGTGAAGAAGAACATGCACTTCCAGGAGGGATTGGTTTTATCCCAAGAGAAGTGGGTGATGCCTGTTGGTCTCTGTCGGGCACGCTGAGGCAGCCCAGGGCCAGCGTCTCGGCATGTGCAGTCAGGTGAAGCAATTCAGATGTTTGCAGGTAAGTTGGCAACTTCACAGGAATTTTGAGGGTACAGTTTTGAAAGTAAGATCCTAAAACAATCCCTCGTCCTGAGTCCAACCCCTTCTCCTTTTATTAAGCTAAAGATATACCTTAACAGGGGTAAGATGGAGGAGACCAATCCCCTGGTTGAACAGAACAGCCCAGCCTGAGCGTGCAACAGCATGGTGCGATTGCCATTTCCCTTGTCTTTCCCATCCTCTTTCACTGGCAGGCTATGGCCAGCCCTCACGCTCTGTGTGCTGCTTCCCATCAGCAGCAGGACAAGGCACTGCTAATAAACATGCTTTCTGCAGGGCAGTGAGCATATTTCTTTTTATTCTTAAGACAAATAAAGAAGTTATGGATAAAGTATTTCACTGCGTAGTTTCCTGACTGATAAAATTTTATCCCTAAGCTTAAGAGCACACGTCCCTGCAGAATTGACTTGGCACAGAAAGTCAATAGTAACAAATGTAATATTAGGTCGTTGTTGCAGGGGACGAAACCCTCCATCTGGAGGGGAAAGACTGGATGGTCTCAGTGGGTTTTCCATAACTAACTTTTCAGATTGATTATACAACATGTCTCTAGACACTGGTTTGCCATCATTACTTAACATTATAGAATGAACTGCCTGTATTTGCATTTAGGTCTTTTGGTTTAAAGGAGAAGTAAATAGGTATGTGAAAGAACAAAGTAGGATTCACAGCAGCTGTATATCCTACACATGAATCAAGGGTGCTTTTCTGTCCTTCCATCCTCAAAAAAATCCCCATTAATCTGGAGAGTCTGGTGGAGAATATCTGTCTTTAAATTAAAAAAAAAAAAAAAGAGACCTTTCTCTTTACTTTCTGCACTTTTACATTAAGGATTACTCATCTCTACCTTATTTAAAAGAAGTTATCTATGTTCTGTAGGCTTCCATCAAGCTGCTAATGTGACATTCACCAAACAAAATGTAGCTCTTCTAACATTATTGTGATGGCCGACCTTGGGGAGAAACTTCATTATCCTCTATGTACCAGCTGAGTGGACATTTTTCTCTTGGGTTGATTGTGCTGATATTTTCCAGTAGTAGTTTTCTAGATTAATGGCAGTGTCTTGAATGCAGAGGGACTGCTGCAGCAGGGTTATATTAACGAATGATATCATAGGTAGTGCTTAAAAGCCTTCAGGATACAAATTGTTGGTAGCAACCAGAACAGACTGGGTGTCCTGAAGAATAACGTTCCTGTGGGCTCTGACTATTGGTCTGAGGAAATAGCTTGGGAGAACTGGGACCAAGCAAATATCTTGCTTCTGATCATGTTTTCCTTCAGGCAGGAAATATCAGAGCACGGTGCTAATGCAGTGCTTCTGCTCCTGGCACCTCAACTAGTTTGGGCAGAATCAATGCCAGTATCTTCCCACTTTACCCCATTGTAACAGTACAGACCTGTACTCAGTCCCCAGCAGCAACAGAGGTTTCAGATGTTTCTGGCCCTTCCACAACCACTGTTGCTGCTGCACTCATCCGGGAGTGATGCTGGCCCACAACCTGGTGTTTTTGCCCAGGCTGCCACGTGTGCAGCAGTGCAAAGCCTCAGCAGTGAGGAGGGAATTTCTGCCCAGCAGTTGCAGTGCCTGTGAGGAAGCTGCGCCATGGCCACGTGCCAGATGTGCCTGTGGCCATCCCTCATCTCGAGGAGGTCACACGTCACACCAGTTGTCATAAGTTCACAGTGGAAAGGGGAAATAGTGAAGGGGAAATACTTCATGAGGGTATAAGGTTCTTCTGAACCTCCAGCACGAGCACATCACCCCCTGCTAGTCCAAGAAGGTCCAAATATTTGCGTAAACACTAAGGATTACGACGTGTATGTTTGCAAAAATATTTTTTACCGAATTTGCATGATTGCCACCATTTTGAAAATCTGCTTTGCAGACTGGCTTCACTCCATCCATGCCAGCCTTGCATGCCCTGTTTGTTGCATGGGCAAAATGTGGGTCGCTGGCCAGGACGAGTGAGTGTCCGTTTGCTGATCTAACAAGACGTACAAAGTGGTGCCTCCGATCCTGATTTGTCTGAGCTGTGAGCTGTCGGGACAGCCACCGACCTGCTCTGGGCATGGTCCATGGTGTGGCAGAGAGACGCTGTGGGGGGAAAGTGAGTAGGGGCAGATAGGGAGGAGAAAATACAGCAAAGTGGAGCCAGGTGAAGAGCACTGGTGTACATGGGGGGAATCACAGAAGAAACAAGGGAGGAAAAGAAAATAGCTTGGAGGGAGCCATGGAGAGGAGGCAGAAACAGATTTGGGACACATGCAGGGCAATTAACTAAGCACAACATTGTTAAATCGGAGTCTTCAGTGTTTTCACCACTTTTATCTGTTGTGCATCACTGCTGGACTCCAGGGATGGTACCAGTGTTGTTTTATTGTCCCAGAGGCCATTTTACTTTTTGACTTCCTCTCTTCTCCCTCCCAATTTTTAATAGGCCAAATATCACTGTTGATTAATGGGGAGAATGGAAGGTGGAGAATCTTTATGGGCTATTAACGAGGGCAATAACCATCCATGTTCTTCTGCAGAAGTGAATGCTTGAAAGCTGCTCAATATTTCACGTGTGGCAGAGATGAACTCGTGAGCGGCATTAACATGAAATAGCTCCAACACAGCTGGGTCAAGAATAAATCTGCACATCCAGCACAGCTTGGCTAACCTGAACACACACTGACCGGTTGTAGGAGGAAAGATGAACCAGAGATACTGACAGTTACTTAAGTAAAAATTGCCCCTGAGTGGTTAAAACCCTTTGCTAAAAATGCCAGCCATTTGCAATTCGTATAAACAACCAGCTCTGAGGCATATTATTAGCAACATCCATATGCTATTCCACCCTCCTGTGAGGACTTCTTGCTTAATGAGGGTCAAATGGCCATAGATGCTGGCATCATTTTAGTGATGCATGAAGCCATTTTATTTCCATTTGCTTGCACAGGTTAACAGATTTTTAAGATCTCCTGTAGCATTTGTGGTAGGAATTGTGATATGTCATTAGGATGGAAATAAAACCCTGAAAAAAAATCAGACTTTGCATTCCATGTGTGCTTCTATGAGCTCTGCTGCATTTTTTTTAGACACATATAAAAAGTTTTTGCTTTTGTATTTACACAGTTCTTGATTTCCATCAAAGTAATGAGTTTTACATCCTATTGAAGACACGATGTAATTTACCCTGTAGGAAGCCGGAAAATATGAATATTCCCAAATTCTAGTTAGGAATTTGGCATGGGAAGAATAAGCAACAGTGCGGCTGCATGTTAGCACTGTTTCTCTACAAGCCACTGTTCGGTGTTTCAGTTGGCTTGTAAACCCCGACCCATCCTCCCCGCTTTTACCCAGCTGCACGAGGGGTGCCTTGCCCCAGGCATCCCATAAGCAACAGGGTGACGCAGACACCTCCAGGGAAGGCTTCTGGTGCTGCATCACAAAGCTACATTTCTCCCCCGAGAGCCGGGGTGCATCCTGTGCGTGCACCCCTGGCACCACAGCCCAGGTGCCTTTCCCAAGCCACTGAGCCCCCATCCCCTCACCCAGACTTGAAACGTCAGTGGCTGAATGCCTGCCCTCTCCCATGTAGGTACGGATGTCTAGTCATCTGTCTTCTCTGAAAGGCTGTCTTTCTGCAAGGAAATTTTGGATTAATTTCCAGCAGTACGTGAGATGATGAGCAGTATAATCCATGGTAGATCCTGCTGTTTGATCAGCTTTCTGCTATATGTAGTTAAATAAGCTTACTCTATGTAATTAAATAAGTTAAATAGCTTATAACACATTGTTAACTTTCTTTCCAGTTCATGCCGTGGCACTCGGAAGGCATGACATGTTGCGTGTGCAGAGGTCAGCTTAAAATCGATGAGAAGTCAGAGTAATGGTGAAAATGACACAAAGAAAATCATCCCCATTATACATTTGTGTGTCTGATCCCCTTCAGAGACTGTGTAACGTTGCTGACACGTCCCTAGGATTTTCTAAGCACAAGTTGTCGTGACCTCCCTCGTAAATCTTGAAGCTCCTGTTCTCTTCAAGGTGCTCCCATGAGCCAGATACGCCTTGCTCCACCAGTACATGAGCTGCTTTCCTGCACCATGGCCATCTGTTTCCTAATGATTATGTCTAGCCTGGGTTAATCTGCTCTTTTATAGCACGTCACAGTGGGAAAACCACAGTTTGAACACAGGCTTCTCAAAGGTGGTTTCTTGGCTACTGTAGCTGACGGCCAGACCCACGGAGTCCAGGCTAGCTGCCTGCTGGGAGACCTTGAGAGCAGGGTTTTAAGCTCCTTTTACATCCTATGCTGCAGGGACCTGCACTACTTTAGTTGTGCTAGGAGAGAAGAAATTGCTTTTTTCCCTGCTCTTCCTCGGTCTGCAGATCCAGACCTGTTGGTGCCCTGAAACACAACACTCCTCTATTTCTGAGTTTAGGGGAAAAATGGTATCTAGATGCCCAATTTGCTTTTACTCAGAAGACCTTTTTTACCATCCTTTTCACCAGCTGTTGATAAATCATGATAGGACGGATGGATGGATGTTGTTACTCCCCTGCTCAGGCGATTCCCTCCCCCCATGGGGTAAATAGCACAGCTAGCAGTGGTACTTTATCCTCATGCTGTCTTCTGAGATAGTCTTTAAAACCACCCACTTTGCAAGCAGCTGAGAAGCAGCTCGTCCCCTCACCATAACCTGTGTAGCACTGGGTGAACAGGGCGAGCAGGGACTGCAGAGTCATGCCTTCTTAAATTAAGATGATTTGCTTTCAAATAAAATCTCACCAAACTGGAGCACATAAACCAGAGCAAGTTATTTTAAGGTCCAAATAGAGTTTGCTTTTGGGAAAATCTAGCATAAGAAGAGGGAGAATTGGCTAAGCCCTGGGCAGAGCCAGATCAGCACGTGCAGGCAACAATGTGGGTCCCTACGCAGCCAGCAAAGACCGTCTTCTCCTGTCTTTGTGTCCTGGCTCCAGGGCTCCGGTGTGAATCACACACTTCATAGCCATGGCTCTAGGTATTCCTGGATAATGCAGCTCCGTTACCTAGAGTCTCAGCTTTTATTTATTTGCTTTGGTTTGAATCAGTTTTCCTTTAAGTAGACAGAAAAGATAGGATTCATCCCCCAGATCCCTCCAGATCTGTGCAATGGAGCGATCTGCAGCTGAACCGCTCAGCCCAGGCTCCTTCCACGGCTCAATGAGGAGAAATGGCCACTTTTGGCATGTGGTTTGTCAGGTCAGTGTGGGTATCTGCTCCAGGGTGGGACGAATCACACACCATGGGCTCTGCTGTCTGTGAAAGCAGCTTTGGGTGACCAGCTCAGATGTGCACGTCCCCATGGGTCTGGAGGAACCCTGCCCACCGTGTACCATATCTGCCTTGTAAAGACAACTTCGGGTTTGAATTCCCACCGGCTGAATTCCCAGATCTGTTTATCATTTCCCAGTAAGCTCTGTTCAGTTCTCATCTTTCTTTAGTAACACTGCAAAGGTGGTTTTTGTTTTGGTTTTGGTTTTTGTTTTTAAATTTTCTCCACTCCATCATAAACTGCTTGGTGAAATATTGGATTCAGATGTTGAAAAGTCTCACATAGCTGCCTCCTTAATTGTACTCTTAACTTATGATGCTTTATTTTTCCAGGTATCTTATTTCTGACACTGAGAATGCCTAAAACCCCCTCTTTTTACAGAAAGAAAATCTTAAAGATACTTTTTGACATTTGGGGGTTTTTTCATGCAGATCATTTCTGTGGAGATTCTTAGAGTTTAGTCCTATAAGTAAATGAAACAAACCACAGTATATCATTTGTGGTTCATTATATTTGATTCTTGCTTTTTTGTGCGTGTGTGTATGTCTAAAAGTACCTGCTTCTGGAGTAGAGCACAGTTCACAGGAGAACTGAAATACATCAGTAATACACCCTGAGTTTCGCAATTGCCCTGGCATTTCAGCTACCAACCCGAGTGGGTGTTGAACTCACCTTTGCTAACGCCCATGTGCAGGTTTAATAAAACACTTAGGATTACTTGGAGAAGGCTGAGCAGAATTTGGTGTGCAAAGAGTTTGCCAAGCAAGGAGCATTCAAGCATGATGATCCAAACCCATTTGCATCTTTTCGTTTTTTGATGAAGAGACCTTTTGTGCCCTAGACGATGCTGCCTGCCATCAGTGCTATTTCTTCTGGATGCTTTTGTTCTCTATTTAAGGTCATCCCTACCTTACTTGTTGAGTTTTAGTCCGTTTCCCCCTCTCAAAGAGGGGAATACAGCAAAGTACATGAGACAACTTTTAAGAGAGCTGTTGCTACATCTAGTGGCAGAGCTTTCGAAGTGCCTGAAAAAAAGGCAATTTAGCAAAAAGCCAATCTCCGTTTAAAACTCTTGCTATAATGAAACCTGATGTGCTTTCATATCGCTGTCTGTTTACTTTTGTCTTTCTTTGCAAAGCTCTAATATTATTGCCTGGTATGGCTTTTCTCGATTCTGGCTGCCATCTGAGACAGTACCGGTCTGGACTGGCTGAGAATTAGATTCAGACTGAATTATTACTGAATGAAGAGAAAAGATAGATTATGGGGGGAAAAAACAGTCCCAGAACCCCCCGCCCAGCTGTCATCCTTCCCAGTGCAGCACCTATATCATCCAGGAGTAGTGACAATTCACCCAAATTGCAGGAGGTTTTGCACCAACCCTCCCCAGCACTTAGGCAACTGCCTACAGACCACCACGGGTGGTAGTGTGTCCCTCAAGGGGGAAAAGGGGAAGAACATAAACATGGCTCCATGCTTACAGCGAGGATGTTTGTTCGGGAGGTGGATGCCTGGATTCCTGTTGTTTCCATCCTCTTTGTAAGGTGAAGTGAGGAGCACACACGTGGGGGACTGAGAACCACCTGGGACTGGCTGGGGGAGTGAAGACGTAGGGTCAAATCCCACAAGGCTGGGATGCGGATTGGTCCTAGCCGAATGCTCGCAGGTGAGAAGCTGTACTAACAGCAGCTACTCTGTACTATCAGAGTAGTCGATTTTCTGAGGGACCGTCTAACTTACTCACAGCCAGTAGAAAAGCTTTGCTTAATTCCAGTGGAAACTGGATGCAGCCTTGGCAGAACAACACGTCCTCCTGATCCCGATCTGCATGGGAGCAGGCTTGATTGCTGCTGCCCACGTAGCAATAAGACCTGTGAACAAGGAGACTGTGATTGTAATGGTAAAATTGACAGAATAAGGCAAACCAGAGCTGATCACAAACCTACTAAAAAAAATCAGCACTGGTGTTTGAAGGGTTGTTGATCCAGGTTTAAAAATATGGATAAAAATCACATTGTATAAAAAGGTGACATCCAACCTTATTAACCTGCTTTTTTCCAGAGAAGAAATAGCATCTTACACTGGGCACCAGATCTTTGTGGTGGGAAAGTGAGGAGGACCTGCTTAGCCATTTTACTCGAGAGCTGTGGCAAGCAGCTGCTTTTTTCTGCTTGCTTAGGGCTGGCTGGGGGGAGCACAGGAGAAATGCCACATCTTTCACCTGCTCCGGCAGCACAAGGCAGCTGATCAGCCACAGCAGGAGAGGGTGGGCTGGCAGCCTGCCTGTGTTTGCTCTGGTAGGTGGTTTGCTTCTCCTGCCTGGTACTTAATGTGGGTGGCCTGGTTGAGGGTCCCTTGCAGCACCCCCTTGGGCTGTGCAGGCTGGAGGACCTCACCCTCGTCAGGGAAAAGCCAGGGGAGACAGAAAGGCCTGGAGGAAGATAAGGAGGGAGGGATACTTGTGAAAACGGAGGATAAGGCAGCACTGCATGTGGAGCTGGGAGGTGCAGACAGGTTTCCCCTTGGGCACCGTGGTCCAGGTGTCTTGGTGGTGAAAGCTCCCCATGTGTGGCAGAGCAGTGGTTACTTTTTGCTGGAAGGAGGCTCCCTTCATAGTTATAGAAAGAAACAGGCACTTCTAGAGCACAGCATCCCGCAGAAGGGTGAAAAATAGGTCACTACCGCTGAAGGGAGCCCAGAGTGACAACTCAGCCACCGCCAGTGGTTGAAGACCAGTGAGAGGACTTCCATCCCTTCTGTGTTGCAGTAATGGGAAGCTCCTGTTCTGTGAGCAGTATCCAGCCGCATAAGCAAAATTATTGCAGGTTTAAAGACATGATGGTGAACCTGGTAGTGGTTATAGTAATACCAGATTGAAAGGTGTACACAGAACGAGGCGGGGAAAACCTAAGACCTTGGAGGACAGTTTAGCCAGAAGTATCATAAATAAGCTAAGACACAAAACCACACTGGGCATACACCATTCACACCTTTGGACTTTTACGGTACCATATGCAAGAACATAAGAAAATGCCCTAGGAGGATAAGCTGTGCATTAGCTGGGAGATGGTACAGATGAGGCGGCATTTCCATCTCAGGGTGTTACCTGCTCTTGTGAAATAGCAGGAAAATAAGGAACAATTTCAACTTCAACAGTTCATACTTGAACTGTTGTTTCAGTTCCAAAAAATCCCTGATGGATTTACCTTGATGTTATTTACCACTGGTGTGAAACCACTGGAGCAGAAATAGATCTGTAACTTTCTTGAGCTACAGGTTATGACTTGAGAAGGTAAAGTTTCTAGTATCAGGAATTATTTGTACTTGACAAGCTTGATCTGTTCCCATAATATATGGTGGGAATGACTCCATTGCTCTTAGAGCTGTTCGATCAACCCCATGCTGGGCAGTCTCTCTGATGCCCGGCGTTCACTCCAGTGCAGAGAGATTGTCCAGAGATAACACACTGTCAAAGTACTGTGAGGAGCATTACAATTTTTTTTTTGAGAAGCAAACATAAAAGAGCTTAATGGCACTCACAAGCAAAAAAATATTTTGAAAGGAAAACAAACAAAATGGGGAGCTAAAAAGCATGATTTTTTTCCCATTTATTTTGAGCCTGCTTCTTTCAGGTACATAAAAATTGACACAGGCTGCATTTTTTTAATGATGGTTTGTGCTTCATTTTTATGCATGAAATACAAGGAGCAGACATGTCTCCTTTGGAAATGGGACTTACTTTTGCTTCCCAAATGTCCATCAGCATTTAAAAAATGTCACTCTATCTCATATCTCTCTGCCCTGTGCTATGGCTGATGGCCACAAGTGGAAAAAGATAACTAGCTTCTCAAGTCTCCTGATTAGCACAGAAGGTTAAACATGTCTGGCTTATAAAGGCTTCCCAGCTTCTTCCCTGAGCAGCATGAGTGGCTTCCCCACCTCCTTGCAATTACGGCTCTCTGTGCATCGTTGCTGGCCCGGCGGGAGCTCCAGCCCGGAGCAGCAGGCAGCACTTCTCACCACCACATGCTCCGAACCTCAAAGCAATCCTGGACAACCTGGAGGTAGAAACACAACTGGCTGAGCAGGAAGAAAGGAGAAATTTCAGGGCAAGGATAAACCCTTTCATTCCCTCGTTCCTGCACTCACAAGTTGCAAATTCTTGGCCATCTGGGTGCTGGGACTCTTCTGTGCTAGCCAAGGGATTTACCAGGTATTCGGGGGATGATCAGGAAAACTCTTGGTTTTGCTCAAAACTTTGTTCACTTGCTTCAGTGGCCATTTGAAGGTAATTAGAAACTTTATCAGAAAGGCATAGGCATAAGAAAAATGGAAATAATAGCAGTTTGGGGGGTGGCAGGAGGTGCAGTTATTCAGGTTTCCTTTCTAAAAGTTAGGAAACTACAAGTAGAAAATAAGTGAATACAGAGGTTATGTACTTTTCAGTTACATTAAGTCCTGCAAAAAGTAAACCAATGCTTTTTTAGGATGCAGAAGATGGATAGTATCCATTCATTGCACCTCTGCCTTCAGTGCTTTTTGCTAGATATAAGTTCATCTATTATTTAAGACATAATTTAGAATATGAAAATGATGCATTTTTAAATTAAAATACATACTTAGGTAATTTTGAAATTCCCTTTGGCCTTTAAGCTGCCTTCAACCTCTGGTATCTAAAGAACTGTCTCAGACCCAGTCCCCCAAATCCAGAAGATCACTTCTGGTTCAGCCGCACCATCCCAGGGACAGACCGATGTCTGTTCAGACAGTCTGAATTCTGGCATTTCCTCACTTCTAAGCACTTGATGTTTCAACTTTAGCTGTCTTTCCAGCATAAACTTTCTCACATGCAACACGACTTAATTTTTATGAATGTGACTCTCCCCCAAAGACATGTATAATACTAATCACTATATAGGTGCAAATGAGACCACAGGGACTGACTCAGCAGAAGTCCAGGAGGAGCCGGGCTCAGATCCAGGCTGAGGATAGGCGTTTCCCAAGTTACACATGTTCTTCACGCCCACAAGGCAGAGCATCACCTTGTGTCTTAGGCAGCTGGCAATTTCTCCTACTGATTTTGCATGCAGCAATGGAGCCACGTGGCCCCATCTTCTAGGCAGTGTCAGCGTCTGGAGACACTGTCCTGGATGCGGACTGTGAATGAAGATGTTCACTGTAAGGAAATCAGAAGGAACTGGTATCTCTAGGGAACAGGCGAAGAGAGAAATCCGTCTCTGCTCCTGTTTAAACTGCATAACCCATATGGTTAATCTGCCTTTTTTAATATGAAGGGATTTTTTTGGAATTAGGTCTGCCAATGTTTTTGCTTATTAACAATGTTACTTACCTCAGAGCTTGGGTTATTATTAGCAATTTTATATTCTGCAGTTGGTACCTTTCTTGACTATCATTATTAGCATTTTTATTTCAAAATCCTTCAGGATAATCTGAGATGCAGGGAAAGGCATCTGGCATTCCCTTATATCCCTTGAGGGAGGTTCTGGATTGCTCATTTATGTTTTAATTGCTATTTTATAGCTGTGTATTTCTAAATGGCTTCTTATGGACCTACTCCCATATCACAAAGTCATTCTTATAGACAATCCAGATACAGTGGTCCGGCACAAACCAGGTCTGCTCAAAGGTTTATTATTGTGATTAAGAGATGGAGAAATAACACAGGCATTTATACATATGCAAAGCCTTAGTAGTTAAACAGGCTTTTCCAGGAGCAGTGGCACTAAGAAAGGCTGGTTTCCCTGGAGGAAGCTCCCTCACAGCCACCCCAGGTCCCTTCCCAGCTCCCACATCATGCTGTCCACATTGCAGGCCTCCTCTACGTCCTGCCCACGTGGCAGCAGGCGCTGGGGATCCTGTGGGGCAACTTCTCCACAGATTGCCCAGCCAGCAGGGATGTTGCCTCTGCTGGTGGCCACTGCCTCTCGGGAGGGATTGGGCTGAATTACACAGGCATTTCCCTCCCTGCATGCACCAACATGTCTTTCCAGTTCCCAGTCACTGACCATCACTAAGTCTGTGAGATTTAGACCTTTGAGGTCTCTTGATACAGAGTTTGATATAGATATTGAGTTTGACTCAAATAGGCTGAATGTATCGAATGGCTGCGTGGCAGTTGCAACCCACCTAAAGTTGATTGTCCGAGCTCTGGGTTCCCTCAACAGTGAAGAGGAAGAAAGAGGCACTTCTAGATCCCCACCTCATGTCTTGGCCAGCTTCCTTGCCCATGTACCAGAACCGCTTGATCCAGTGACCATCTTTCAGATGGCTGCAATTCGCTGAAGCGACTGCTAGATGAAATGCATGAATTTCCACCGAGCTCTTCCTCCCTGTAATTTGACTTTTTCCCCAGCCTGATTACATGCCTGGGAACAAAGAGGAATTTGTCAGCATGAAGAAAGGTCTTACAGAGTTAGTGCTTGGATCATGAAAAGGGCCAGTTGGTGGAATAAAGGTCTGCCATACCAGTTTGTTACTAATTATTTCTCAAGGTATCAGTCTGAATCAACATCAAAAGTTTTCAGACGGCATTTCATGTCTTTTAAATCCATCTGTTCCCCATGCTCCAGGAATCGTTTCTGTAGCTTGATCCTCCATTTTTTCCTACAACAACAGATTTTCTTCCTTCTGGTGTGGGGCCTCTCCCTTCCAAGCTGTCTTTCTGACAGGGAAACAAATATCAGAAGGAATGCTGATGTTTTGTCTTCAATCTCCAGACCATTGAAAATGAGCCAAACACTCTCCACCCACTTCCTTTCATTTCTCAGTTCCTTTAATTTTTTACCCCTGAGAAGGGGGTGTTGGCCTATGCTGGTCCCACTGGCTCCAAAGAGTCGATGAGAAATGAAGATGCATGGCAGCCCTGAAGCACTTTGATGAGACTGGGAAGTGGTTTCAGGACTAAAATAGCAGCAGCTGCTTCAGATCAGGAGCTGCATTGGCTGAGGAAGAGGAGGGATTATTTTGTGCCTTCACAGCGGCTCTGGCAAGTTCGATTTTCCAGTCTAGGACTGTTTAGAGCCGATACAAAAACTAAACCCCACCTCTGCAGCGGCTTTATCCATCAGCACAGTGTCCAGACTGTAACGCTATAGAAACACTTCTTAGCCCCATAGAAATACTGTCAGGGAACATTTATGTCTGAGAGATGTATTTGGCATCAGTGAACTGAACTTGATTGTGTTGATATACAGAAGTTAAGCATTTGTCCAGAAAGGTGATAGTAGCTTTATCTGTTGACTAGATATAAAACCCCAAAGATGTGATAGTGTGTATGCATGGTTAAGTATGAATGCTGGGGATGTTGAAGAATTATTACTTTTTAAATGGCAAAGTGGAAGGTTAAATTATTATTTTTTTAAATAACAAAGCAAAAGGTTAATTTATGATATAATGTATCTTTTATAAAATCATAGCAAATGCAAGAAAAAAAATAGCTTAATATATCAATCACAGTACTTAAGGAATGCTTGGAAATGAGTATGCAAGGTGCAGGGAACAGGATCTAAAAGGTGTGATGGAGTCTAAAAGTAATTTGTTGAACCTCTCCCCTGGGCGGTGTTCCTGGGTGCTCCGCTAGCTGCCTCCTGCGAGGTACCTTCAGGCAGACAGGACCGCCCTGGATTTAACACTGAGAAGGGTCCGTCTCTCAGTCCTCGCATAGCTGCCTCTGCATGGGAATCAGCGCGAGAGGAGATGCAGGTGTCTGCATGTGCACGGTGGCACCATCCCTTTGCTTCCAAGGGTTTCCAAGGCATTTGTTTGGGACTGGCAGACGTGGGACAGGACTTATGGAGACCCGTGCTCTGGGGGAACGGTGGCTGGAGGGCTGGTTGGCCTCCACGTATCAGCTGAGCCCCTGGCGACCCCCTGATCTATCATGGGAGCTCAGAGGACAGGTCAGCTGGAGAGACTTGCCTACATGCTGAACCTCCCAGCTGACTCCCTGCCCCGGGCCTCGCTGGGAAGCAGTTCATTTTCTCCATAGCAGCCTAGTCAGTGCTGAGTTTTGCATTTCTGGGTAAAACAGTGCTGATAACACACCAGTATTTTGGCTGTTGCTGAGCAGCGCTTGCACCACATTGAGTTTTTCTCTTTTTCCCACTCTGTCCCACCAGCGAGTAGGCTGGAGGTCGGCAAGAAGCTGGGAGGGGGCACAGCCAGGACAGCTGAGCCAGGCTGACCAAAGGGTTATTTCGTGCCATACAACATCACGTGCTGCAGTAAAAGCTCAAGGAAAGGAGGAGTAAGGGGGGATATTTGTGGTTATGGCATGTGTTTCCCCAAGCAACCTTTACATGTGCTGAGGCCCTGCTTTCCAGGAGGTGGCAAAACATCTGCCTGCCAAAGGGATAAAGGGAACAAATTCCTCTTTTCACTTTGCTTGCGTGTGCAGCTTTTGTTTCACCTACTAAACTGCCTTTATCTCAATCCATGAGTCTTCTTGCCTTCCTCCTATTTTCTCCCCATCACGCAGGAGAGGGGAGAGCGAGCAGATGTGTAGGTGCTTGGCTGCTGGCTGGGATCAACCCAGCACAACCCCACTCCCTGCCCTTGGTAACAATTTCAGTGAGGATTATCAGGAATTGAATCTCACAAAAGTAATGTGTGTTCATGGGCTCCAGCTGAATCCCCAGTTAACAATGTAGTACCAGAGACCAAATACGGGCAATAGGTAATTTCTGCTTCATTTCGCCTGAGCCAGCAACTTTTTCTTGGCAGATCTCCTCAAGGGGGACGCAACAGAAGACAGTGAAGTTGAATTGCTATGTGGTTTTGTTGTTCTTTTTTCTTCTTTCCTTTATAGTTACATTTTCAGAATAAAAGATTTGTTATTGATCACCAGAGCTCTTCTCGTCATCTAAACTGGTCATTCCCAGCTGTTCCAGTGCTGCAGGACGCAGGGCACTGAGGAAGGCATCTGAGGTCCACATCCTGCAGCATGGTCTGGTGACAAGTCTTCCATCCACCACACCACAGTACACCATTGCCCAGTCATGGGACCAGCCAAACAGATGATTGCGGGATAATGCCTGAGCCCATATTCTGTCCCTGTTTAATTTACTGCTATAATGTTATTTGTTATGTTGTTATGTTATGTTATGTTGTTATGTTATGTTATGTTATGTTATTATGTTATAATGTGTTATTTAATCTTTGTGAGCCATGTTCTGCCCCCCCACTCCCTAACAGGAATATCCGACACTTAATAACTGTACTGAGGTAGCTGTAGGAGTATTTTTGTACATAATCTCTTTGATCCATGATGGACATAGATGATTTTTGATCTAATATCAGTGAACAATTCATCATTTCTTTTGTTGAATACATTTTTAATCTGATGACCTCGAGACATACAATTTGTCTGGCAATTGTGCCCTGCTGTGGTAGACTTGTACATTCACACCAAGCCCATCTCACATGGGCTTGAATCTCATTTTGCCTAAGTTGGTCCATTTTAGTTTAGCTTAGGTAGCATGGGAAATCTTTTGGATCCTCTTTGTCTCCTTCAAGGAAGCAGAAAGAGTGATTTAGTAATTCAGTTAGTAGGATTAATAGCACCACTTTGCAGCAAATGAGGCAGCTAATCTTTCTTTTGAATCCAAGACTTGCGATTGGAAAGAATATAAAAAGACCGTATTTTGAAAACACTTGCCTCAGCTTTTACACTTAAAGGCGGTAGGCATAGGTAATAATGGGCATAATTTTACTCCTCCATTTTTTGGGAAGCATAGCTTTTCTTGCCTTGTACCTGTATGGTACAAGCACTATCTGGATATTGTGTTCACGTCTAATGTCCACCGCTCAAGAAAGATGCTGAATAATCTGTGTATTCAGAGAAAATGCCACAAGAAGGAAGTGATCACAGCAAGAAAACCTAAACAGTTACTGCCTAAGGCTCTGTGGAATAGATTAGGTAGAAAGCAGAAGAAGATCGTCTAACATCCAAACAGACATCTCAAATCTATCCAATGAATCATACCCCCAAGTGCCTATTTCTTGCCTTCGGTTATAAAGGATATCAGACAAGTCACTCAGAGACAGATGCCATATTACGTTCACCTAAGTTCAGGTGAGATGTCGCTCAAAGGGGGCCAGGCAGGTTATCAGCATCTAAGGTGCCCTGGAAGACTTCCCCCATAACCTATGTTCACCCTGTATTTGGTCACGTTTTACCGAGTAGCTAGATGTTCTCTGGAGCTCCAGTGATCTGGCAGAGGATGGCTTGCTCTGGTCATTTTAACCCATTCAATTAACTGCAAACTTGGTTGTCAGAGAAAATATGGAAACCCAGAAAAAGAGTTCATCTAAAGCCACAGGAAAGAGAAGATGCAAAGTAGAAGCCAAAGGGGAAGAAAGTGGAAAGATCTAGCCTAAAATCAAATGGGGAAAAAACCTGGCTAGAAAGTTTAATGAGTTCTGGCTAGAAAGAGAAGAGGAGATGAAAAATGAAAGAGAGAGAGAGAGAGAGAGAGAAGAAAGATGCTGAAAAGAAAGATGCTGGGGAGAAAGAAGCCCAGTAAATCAACTGAAATCAGCAATATATGCTGCAGAGAAACCCTTTCAGCAGGCTCAGACAATCTGTCTCCATTAAAGTTTCATAGTGAAGGCTCAGTGGGATTTTCAATATTTAAAAAGTGTTTCTGAAGGTAGCCAAGGGGAGATGCACTGGTAACTCTTGAAAGGCTAATGCATTAAATTTTATTATGTCTTCAAATAGCATGGGACAGTGTCTAACTCTGGGTTGCTTTAAAAGAGGACTTGTGCCTTGCTGTGCTCCCTCCTCTCATTAAAATGTCCCTGTTTGGGGTGTTTTCCATCCTCTGCTTTTCTCTCTTGTGATCACTGGTGAAGATGAGACAAGAGCAGGAGGGTTGAAGGCAGAAGCTGGGAACCGCAGAGCTGCTGAAAGACTGCTGGTCCACCACCCCGCAGTGCTGGGGTAAGACCCTCATGCCCTGCAGAGAGACAGAAGTGGAAAGACAAGGTCAAGGAAAAGGGTTTCACCGTGTGGCCCCTGATGCGGAGAAGAAGGAACACCGGTTTCATTTGTGCAGACAGAAATGATGGATGCCATCCTGGTGACTGGCAGGTGGTAGCTTCAACTGCCCTGGCATGGGACACAAAGTTCCTGGGCAAGGGCAGTTTGTCCTTTCTTGAAGTCCTCTCTAATGAGGAGGAGTGAAAGCCCAAAGGGAAAATAACTCACAAATGCAAAAGCTCTTACAGGCAGGGCCATCCCACTTTTGCCAGGTGTATAGGCATGGGTCTGAGAAGGGTCTATGCTTTGAAGCCAAGAAGAAGAGCAGCAGCATGGTGGAGGGGCAGGTCTCTGCAGGGGGGAGCATCCCTGTGCCAGAAACAAAGCCCAGCTCCTCGCCCCTGGTTTGATAGCAGCTGTCAAGCTCTCTCCTTCTTCTTGCACTCAAAGTAGCAGGTCAGCAAAATAACTACTTGAAAGTTAGAAAATAACATGATTTACTCTCATGGCTCGCTCTTTCTTCTAATCCTCAACTTTCGGGGGCTCCCAGCCCCCCAGGATGCCGTACCTCCTGCACACCCACCCCGTGGCACGCTTTCAGGGGTTATAACACGAAAAAAAACCCGGCGAGAAAGGTGGCAACCTGTTCCCCCGGCAGGGAACTTTCCCCGGTACCGGGCAGAGCAGCGGGAGCAGAGCCCCGCTCCCCGCCGGGTGGCAGCACGGCCCCGTCTGGCTGCTGGCGCTAAGGGTCCCTTCGTTGTCACGGCTTTCCTTTTATAACACTTGCATTTTGTGCCATCCTGAATTTTAGTCACTTTAAACAGCTTTCTAGAAACAATATTGCATGTGTCATGGTCCTTGTCTAAACAGCATAAATGTCTCTTACTGCCTGACGTCGTTGTTGCACTGCAAAGCATTCCGTACAAGGATCGCATTCCAAAAGCTTTTACGTTGACTAGCACTTACATGAATTATCCCCTTTTTACAATAAAACCATTCGGCCCAAGATGAAGACATGTACATTTAGGTGTCCACTTGCACACCAAGCATGTAACACACCCATCATCAACAGAGATCTCGTCGATGCAGCCCGCTGAGCTGGGCTAGTGATTCGGAGTACTAGCCTGGCAGCCTTGGGGTTGGCAGCACTGCTCCCCTGACCACAGCACTGCCTGTAAGGGGAGCTTAGAGGCTGGGCTTGCACGTAGCAATCTATAGGCAGGCTGCTAAATTTAGGCTGTTTCACTGAAAATTGAACTGCTCCTCCAATGTAGCTACTTCAGGACAGTTATCTCATCCTTTCGCATCCAAGCAGGGCAGGGATGCAACACAGCACAGTCCCACTGGGCTGGCGTCGAACCAAAGGTGGGCGCCACTCAGCCACTTTCTCAATTAATTTAGAAAATGAGAACTGGAGGCTGGTCATTCGGATTCAGCCCCAAACTCCATCTGCCTCCTGCCTCTAGCAGATACTGTTACTGGCAGATGCCAAGGGAAGACTAAGGACAGACAAGTGTCTGTAATACCTCCCTCGCCTAGCCCCTGTTACATTTTCAGCTCAGAGGCTTTCCCTTGGCTTGGTACCCCTCAGCAGACCCCTCTTCCAAGTATCTGTCTGCGTAATGAAGACACAGGTCAGGCTGTGTGATGGGAAGGAAGACGTGGCACTGGGTGCTTTCTCAGCATGACTGGCTGGAATGTGAAAGAAACCAAGTTCCCTCCCACGACTACACAAGGAAAATAAGGTGGTAGCTCAGATGCAGAGGTCTCCATTGGGCACATGTATAAAACCAGGCGGGAAGAATTCCATCCTCACTGAGGCATGGGCTCAAGAAAGGCACCTCCACCTGGTGGCCACCCTGTTTTGTGCTGCATGGTTCTCTGCAACGGCTGCTGATTTTTAGTATTACATATTTTTCAGTGAGAAAGTATGCAAAATGTTATCTGCTTAATGGATCACAGGGACCCATGAATGCAAAGAAAATAATAAAAGCAATAAGGAATTGTTCTTAAAAAATGTGATCCAAAGTTTGCCTGAAAATTTAATTACCATAATGATTGAAATTCAAACAAGTTATCGGACAAAACTTGAACTGAGACAGCAAAGAGCACTGAATGTGTTTCAAGCTTTTTTTCATCACAAGCCACCTGTTGAGTCACAGTGACCAAACCTGAAACCTGTTCTCCTTTGCATGACTTTCTTTGATATCGTGAAAGCAGTTTTGAGGTATTTTAGATCCCTTTCCCTAGCAAAGAAACAAGCAGAGGCATCCTTCCAAACCAAGTGGCATGCTTGGCCCATGGGCAACACAAGCAAAGAGGTCAGCACAGACACGGTGAAACCTCAGCCAAAGTCTGATAGCTTCAGTTCCCAAATGACTAATGCTGCTTAAAAGTAGAAGCCAAGATAGGATAATGTAAAATTATTTGTTGTCTGCCCCAACAGCAGGGCAGGTCTATCTTTTCTCTCTGATAAACTGAATGGTTTTGACCCAGATTATAACCTCTGGTTTGAATTTAGAGATAAGTATGGTCATATCAGCCTTGTGCCAAAGCTCAGAAGCAACTTGTGGCAGTGACGATGCAGTGTTTCACAAGGCTGGATGAGCCTGATGAGGCTGCAGGATCTGGGCAGTGTGGTCAGACAGACACTCACCTCCACTCCACATCTGGAGGGGCCCTGGGGCAGGGGACAGTATAAACTCTAATGAAGCTGCATTGCCAGTGGCAGGAATAGAGCTAATGCCAGGTACTTGAGAGTTTACAGCTACAACAGTGGATTTAATGATCACTTTACTGGGCTTTAAGTGAGCTGTAAGACTAATCTAAATTTAACTCGCATTACAGGGTCGCCAGTCTCTTTACAAGCTTCCTCAACAGTCAAGTGTCAAATTAGAGTTATATCAATAGATAAAGGGAAAAAAATAAAGCCGCTGATGGCCATAGATCTCCCAGCTGATATCTTTATACTCTGCTATAAAAGCCTATCACCCTTCATTTAAAGAAAGTGAAAACTGTTGACATCTCTTTCAAATGCTAATCATTAGGAAGGAACTTGAACTAAATATAATTAGAATCAAATAATGTGCACCTTTTATTGAGGAGTAACAACACTCAGTATCTTCTGCTATTTACGCTTCCAGGTAATCTGAGTCATTAGTTTGGGACCAGATGCTGGAGCCTCTCCAGCTGCTGCAAGACTGCACCTCTGAGCATCACTGGTGCCATCGGGAGCCAGCGCTGTGGCTGGGTGCTTGGTTTATAGCAGGTTTTGAAAAATGCAATGTTTTGCTTGGGCGCAAATGCTTTCCAGGGTACAGAAGGCTCTGCTCTCCCCACCCGCCCGGAGCCAGGGCAGCCCACGGCTCCTGGGGCCTCACCCCTGGGCGCAGCGGAGTCGCCCGGCTGTGGTGGCAGACTTTTGTGCACCATAAAGGGGTGGACTTTGGCAAAATCCTGCCCTTGGACTTTCATGCACCTGCACCTGCTGACCTAAGAGGATTTTCGAGGTCACGGCGCCTGTGAAACAAGCCAGGCACAGGGCTTTGCTGGAGGGTCATCTGGGGCTTTGAGTGACAGCTCTGAGGGGCAAGAGCCCTGTGAGGACACCCAGCCCCTGGCTTGGAAGACTCCATCTCCTGCCCCGCTGACCTGCCCCGCATGACATCCCTTCCCACCCTGTCCTGGGCAGCAGGAGCCAGGGCCTGTCCGCATGACCGAAATCCCTGGCAGGCAGCAGAAGGAAGGGAGTTGCCTGCGCTACGCCTGTGACTCCTGCGCAATCATTTTGCTCACGTAGATTTCTCTCTCCTGGATATTTCTTTACCAGACAGGACCACACTATGTCACACATCTAGTCCAAGCCTGATGTCCACCTGCATAGTCAACAGAGAGAGTTAGGTACCTCCAGGGGGTTATTAAATCTGGTCTCTGATGAACTGTGCTCGGGAGATGCCTGTCTATCTCCCTTGCTTGCTCAGAGAGCTCAGGTGACCAGCTTAAGGCTAAACACCTACATTTTGCAAGACTGAAGTTAGCCATCTAGTGAGATGAATCCTCTGCAACTGTGAAGAACACTCCCTGACAGGCATCAACTACACAGCTCCTAGAAATAAACTATTTAGCCCCCTTTACACATACTCTTGTATAAGAATATAGCTAAGCCTAGCACACAGCTGAGCTAAGCTAAGAAACTAAACTATGCGTTTCTTCCCACCACCCCTTCATCCCAGACCATTGCTACCTGTTGTACTCTCACCATAAGTTCCTCCCCTTTGCAGAGCTTAGGGACCACCTTTGAACCTCACTGGCTGCTTATCTGCAGGGTCGGCACAGAAAAGAGACTCTGGTGCTGCCCTGGGTCTTTGCAGAGGGGCAACCTTGCCCACCTCAAGGATCTGAAAGAGCTGAGGTTGGAGGGAACTCCCTGTTTTCTTCCTCCCAGTTACCTGGGAGCTGGAAAGGTAAGCACAGCCCTGGCTGGAAGAATGGCCTCTGGGTGAACCCCATGCTCTTCGTCTATTTGCATTGCTGAGAAGTACTTCTTATCTTTTGGACTTTCAAGCCACAGAGTTTAAAGAAATACTGGAGTGAAATTATAGCTGCTGATTATTAAAGCACTATATTTAGGCTTCACTGTAACTTAAACACCAGATTATGAACTTCAAAATATTTTTTATACAAACTCTCCCCACATAAACAGTGAGCTAAAATACCCGATTTGTTCCATTGACTACAGCCAAGTACAGCAAAATTCCGGTTATACATCAGATCCAGGGGACAGCCTCAAACCTTGAATTAACCACGAAAATACAGATAGCCAGAGAAAATGGCCAGTGAGAATATCCTAGCTGCAAACTTCATAGTTTGCCTGCTGATATCCCTTGTTAGGAGCAGCCACTTGGCTTCAGTCAGCATTCAGACTGTGGGGTTTGTTGGTTTTTGTTTCAGAAAGACCCCACAAAATTTCAGTCACGTGAGACCCACCACCCAAGGTGAAGTGCCTGAGTGGAAATCTGGGTTTCAAGGGATTTAGTCCTGGGTCGCGGGTAAATATCTTAGGTAAAACAATGTGGATAAAGCCCTGCTGAGCCAGCTGACTCCGGGGAAGGCAGACAGGGTGGTTATCTGAACTTCACTTATCTGAAGTCTCCTGTTGTTTGAGGTGGGATTATGTTGTCCACCTCACACCAAGAGAGGGGATTCTGTGTGCCCCAACCAACCTAAGGCGCATGACCCAGCGTCTGCAGTTACATCCTGGGAAGGCAAGTGACCCTCCTCTGGAGAGCAAAGTGGTTTAGAAATTAAAAGCCCATATGATTCAGGCTGCATGGTTCATATGCAATCATGAAGGGGAAAAGCACACAGAGGAAAGAAAGCAGGAACCATTTTGGGGAGACGCTGAGCTGAGACAGAGTGGTGAGGAGGTGTGACATCCCCCAGGCAGTCATGAGGTTTGCATGCCTCCAGGGTTTTCCCAGAGCCTCTGGTGACTGCTATGAAACACCAGGACAGGTATTCTGGTCGCTTCTGTGATGACTTTTTATCAGTCATCTCTCTTAAAAGCCTGCTGGTTCTTCACTCCTTCATAGGAATTTGGAGCATCCCATACCTATCATCATCCCAGCTTTCTGTAGCTATGCCCAGCAGAACAGCTTCCCCTTGGTGAGCCTGAACCTGGGACATACAGTGGCTCCATCCAGACTAGCATATAAAAAGGACTGCAGTGAGTCCTTGGGCCCGGAGGGCAAGTAGCGTGCCTGGCCTCAGTCCATATAGCTAAACTCCTTGTCACATCTATACTGCCCACTGGGCGCTGCAGAAGTGCAAAGCCTTCTGCATGCATGATCCAGTTACTACATCGGGATCTCTTATGCAGTGTTGTTGGGCAACAAGTTCCCCATACAGACTGTTCACCTCCTCCCCATGCCCAGCTCAGTCCCAGTCCTCACTTGGAAACCAGAATTTGAAAAAAGTCAACCACCCCTGTCTAATTAATTGTGCCCAATCAGGAAAAATAAAAAGTACGTCACTGATGACTTAAGCTGGAGTTCCCAGTATTTGCAAAACAGCAGTGTACCTCCGATTGTAGGCTTGATGGCCTCTCATGTTGTAGCACTGACACAAAGAGTTAAATAAAAAAAAAACAAAACAAAACATTGAAGAACACTGAATAATTACTGAATAATTATTCCTAATCCCCTTTTGCTTCACAAAAAAAAAAAAAAAAAAAATCTAATAAAACCTTTTCACACAAGCAGCAGTGAAAGAAACAGTATGGTATATTTACAATTAATTTTCAGCTTATGAAATCACCTCATGAATGAAATGTGCGTCTGAGTTGTATGAGAGTCAAGAAGGGAGAAAAGATAATGCCAGCGAGGGGAGAGCTGAATTATATAGTGTCTGCTGGTTGCCTTTCGTTTTCTGAACAGCAGGAGGAGATTAATGATATTGTCACAACAACATTAATGATGCTGTAAAATCATAAGGACAAAGAGAGCCAGGATTTGATAAAAGTGAGATTTACAGCTGCATCAGTCAATTTAATTATCTTTTACTAGGCTTAAACTAAGCAGTAAGACTAATCTCCATTTAACATGTTTTACAGGGTCTGCAGGCGCTTTACAATCCTCCTCCATTCAGAAGTGTCAAATTATGGCAATATTGATAAAAGAGTGGTGTAAATGGTTGTCTAGTCAATCCCCGAACCAGTTAATATCTTTCTTTACTGCATTGTAAAAGCCTATTACTCTCAAGTTTTGGAGTGAAATTTGTGGATAGTAATCTGAGTTGATAATGTTTAGAAAACAAGTTCGGAGAAGATAAAGATCCGCGTCTACCTGCCTGCACTCACTATAAAAGGCAGCGCTGGTTGCCTCTGCGCCGACTCTGCTGCCTGCCCTCCCGCCCTGCCAGAACTGCCCCAGACGGGGCTGCTTCCCCCGCTGCCTCTCCACCGGGAATGAGCTTTTACACCACACGGAGGAGAAGCAGATCCAAGCAACATCAGGGCTTGGCACGTTTTTTAGCACGGAGTGCTCTGCAGCCCGGGATGATGGGGCCCCATGACCCACGGGGAGCGGTGGTTCTCCCCAGCATCACTTTTGGATGTATCCCTGGGGCAGAGTGGGACCAGGCGCAGGGGCTGGTGGTGGCCCCATCAGCTCTGCTCCACTGGTGCCCCTGATTGTGTGGGAATGGTAATTGCACCACCAAACCCCATGCAGTCTTACCTCTACTTCCCATAGCAGCAAACAAGCATGGGGATTAAGTAATTGGAAGCTAAATGATTACCTAAGTGTATAACAGGATATTTGTCCTTATTAGCTCATACAAAGCCATGATAGATCATATATGTTAATTTTCCATGTGCTGTTTTTAAAAATCAAATCCCTTGGGTACTTCAGGTCACTAGGCTTCATTTTTACTCTCCATCACTTTGTGGAGTTACTTATGCTTCCACAAAGAGAGTGTAAAGCCCAACCATCTCCACTTGACAGGCTGTTTCATGGCTGCCAAGCCCTACCTTTCCACAGAAGTCTCTTTCTTTGAGCTTTAGAGAAGCAAGCTTCTGGCATCGGGAACAGAGGAAAAATGCTTAAACTCGCACTTTTTTTAATCTTTCCTTTTCAATGAGACTGAAGAAAATGTAACTCACAAAACAGACTGCAGCTCCTCGTAAACTGCACACTTCAAGCCTGGGGGAGTCGCTTGTTTGCCCAACTATTGTTTGACACCTGGTAGTTTGAAAAAATTGGAATCTTTCCTAATGAGGTCAGATTGTCTTTCCCTGCTCTCCAAGCAGAGAACACCAGTCTCTCTCTGTCCAGGTATGGCTGGCAGTGAAGAAACGGATTTTCCCTGATTTACTGTGGGCTCTGGCTCTGAGAACTTGGTGGTGGAAATTTAGATCCCGCTTTACCTCTCTTTATTTCATACTGTGCCTGTACTTAAGTGCTGTGGGCCAGCCTGCTGCTTTGAGCCATCCTTTCTGCTGGTCAAGCGGCTCTGAAGGCGATTTCTGACATACTTTGGTCTCGCTAACATATGTTACTGGGCATTTTTTGAGTGAGGAGTCAGGCTTCCTGGGAAACAAACTTCAGGGCGCAGGCATGCCCTGCGTCATTGAAGGACAGTTGTTCTGCTCATGCATTGCTTAAAAAAGTCAACAAACACAGAATGACTGAGCCCAGTGTTTCTACAATATCTTATTTTTAGCTGTCTCAAAAAGTTTTTCTACTAATAACGAAATAATCCTCTGACAAGAAACTAAAAATATTTCTCTTCCCAGGCAAGGAAAAGAGGCTTACATTTTTTTTGACAATTAGCCAGAAAGTTTACAGCAAAAAATAGTAACAGAAGTCAACTCTTCTGACTTCTAGTTATATTTGAAACACACTGCAGCCCTGCCTTATCACCTGCTTTCTCTAGCTTGCTAACACATCTACTACGCTAAATCATGGCAGGTATAATGTGCTTCTGACAGCACTGAGTGGCCCCCTCATGTTACAGCCTTTAGGTCCTGAGACCGCAGCGCCCAGCCTGGGAGTCAGCGCTCCTGGTGCAGGAGGTGCTGGTGGACGTGCCCAGGAGAGACGTCTCCTTCTGTATGACAAGTACCACCTCAAGCCCTGGCTCAGACCAACCCCAGGACCTTCCTGGGGGATGGACTGTTAGAAAATCAGACGTATTAAAATCAGACACATTGTGTGTGACAGGCTTGGCTGGCCTCTGTCATGCAGCCCATGTTCCCAGCTGCTGCCTCCATAAGGCTCAGCTGCTGGGACACCACTGGTCAGCAGATCCCAGCCCAGAGGACCACATAGAGCAGCAAGCCAGAGCTCTGCAACAGCTGGAGGGAGGCCTTGTGCACCAGAGCTTTAAAAAATTGGGAAGCTGGCAATCCATGGTGGTTCCCATCGACCTGACCCCACCAAGACAAACGATCCCCTCAGCACTCCTCTGTCCAGGGACTCTCTGAAGAAGGGTTTTCAGTCAAAATGGTGGCTCGCCCTAAATCGACAACGCTCTCAAACTTTACTGCCCATATCAAGGAATCTCCACTGAGCCTAAGGGAAGGGATGTAGAAATTGGTGGGAGTTTTTGTCCAAACAAGGTCTTCAGGATTGAGCCTCTGTCAATAAGTCCTGCAACGTGCTTGCCCGTGCAGGAAATGGGGAAAAAAGTCAGTTCGGGATTCTTATCCATCCAATCTTATCAGGGTGGTAAATCTGGTCTTTGATCTTTTGTCAACAACGCACGAAGTTGGAGGCAGCTGCCACCACCCTGCTCAGCGATGCAGTCATCAGGGTCTCATAAAACATTTATGAAACCCGTCATAAACTGGCCCGATAAGGAGTAGGACATCGGGTTTCAGGAGTCAGCATCTTCTTGGGGAAGGTCTTCCCTCTAACTCCAAGACTCCTTTGTTTAAATAGCAAACACAAGCCACCGATTGCACCCTGCCATAAAAGCTGGGAGCAGGGAATTTTCACCAGCCCTGGTGCCTGCTGAGTTTGCGTGGCAGGTACTGGCCTTCACCATTTGCCTTTCCCACTTGCCAGTCCTAGGGTAGGAGGGAGAAGAGGGGAGGAGGAGAGGAACTGAATAAAGTTATAACTGAAGAAGGAAAAAGTTGTCTACAAACAGATGGTGCGGCTGTTTCTAGAATAAGGAAGAAATGGAACTTTGAGCTGAAATAGTTTTGGTCCCTTTATTCCTAGCCTTGACAAATTTTGTGAGATTCTCTGGATTTGGTCCTGTGGCTGAGCGTGGGGTGGGAAATAATAAAACCCACCTTCTGTTCCCACTTTCCCCAGTTACTGCAACTCTGACTCTGGACAAGTCACAATCCCTGCCTCTTCCTTACTTTCTTTATAAGGAAACTAAATTGACCTGCCTTGTATGCTCTCTGTGCTTATGTTTTCTTTCCCAATTTTTTCCAAAAGACTAAATCCCTAATAGAAAATGAGGTGCCTCCAGTGTCCACCCTGAGACACCTGAGCCTCAAGAATACGATCACGCTGCAGTGCTGTGCAGTGATTTCTGCTTACTTCAGCAGCACGGAGCACTTCTCAAGCACGATGTCCACATTAGCACCATGATCTTCCTGAGCTAGAAGTTAAGGAGCTGTACAACTCCAGGGACCTGTTGATCACTCGTTCGGATATTTCTTGTTCTTTGGAACAATTTTGGCCTGGGAGATGCGGTTGGAAAAGGAAACTGCTGCTAGGATCAGGTGTGTATGTATTGCAGTCTTGTTGTTTACACAGAGGGTTCAAACCCTTGATTTTCTGAATGCACAGGAAGGGCAATGACAAAATATACCCTATGTTCTCAATTCAAAGCCCTGCTTCTGGTTAGCACCAAGATCAAATCCTTCTCCCTTTGGTGCCATGAGGCCACATTTTTCATGCGTATTCCAGCTATCTTTGGGATCGTTTTTCAGCAAAGACACAAAATAACACAGGAAATATTACTCGGAACTCAGAAACACAAAATAACATCTAGTAAATCACCTGGCTTACGCTTTCCTTTTATCTGCTTGTGTTTTCTGTGATGATGTATTCACAAAGTTGAGGTGCAGACCACTACTGTTTCTGATATCTGATTTCATAAAGAAGCTTAATTATTTTTATAAGTAATTTGAATCATGTGGACTACACCCTATCATAACAAGATATATTTACAGCTACATATTTATTTTATCATGTACCATCCATGAGATAGGCAGCTGTGATGTTCTAATTGGTATTGTTGCATTATTTACCAATCAAACTACTTAGAAGTTTGGTGGTGTGATCACATCTTTTCTACCTGTTAATTCAGTCTTTTTTCAGGTCATTTAAGTCACTAATAATAACAATTGTTCAGTACTAGCAAGAACTTGGTGTTGGAACAATTCCAAACAAGAGAGATAGATACAAAGATACCTTAATTAGGTATGTGTTATCAGTTGCTTATAGTAATAAAACGCTAATTCAACCCTTGGTATAACCACAAAACGACTGTAATAAATTTCAGATTTGGTAATAAAACACTACTATATACCTGGATTAGGTGAGAAAATAACAGTTACTTTTTAGAAATATATAAAAAATACAAAATGCTTCTAATCCTAAATATTTTTTTGCATGCAACGTCTTGGATAAAGATTCCAGTGGTACCAGAGAGCTGTCTGTATTTTCCCATCAGTGAAGGTGACTGAGTGAAGCAACTGATTGCGTTGGCTAGCCTGTGCCTCATGCCATTTAGGTGACCCAGTTCTCTTCCTTGCTTCATTGCAAGCAAACTCAGGACAGAAGAATCTCTACTTGCAGCAGTCAGATGCAATTAGTCAGTTGATTGATCAACCACTGTCACTTTGTAACATGTCTTAATTGTGTGAACTTGCTCTGTCCCTGTATCAGGTTATGTTATTCTACAGAAAAAAAAAAAGGTCTTTTAAATGTTCACACATTATCTAACACCACTCGAGGGATACAGGCAATGCACTTACTCTGTCGTGTGTTAGTTTACAGAAAATGTGACAATCGTGGCGTTTTGTGCACACTGGTGCAAAGGCAGTGTCCAGCATCCTGTGTGGGTGGCCTTCTAGTGATCCTCAGCGCTCTGAAGGTGACCACAGGCCATGAAATTGCTGTTCCAGGGCTTGCTTTTGGATTTCAAAGAAGAGTTTGAATCAACTAAACTAATGAAGAGGATGGGAACCTCCTGCTCCAAACAGCGTGACTTCAACCAGGGACTTCCACTGGGGGGCTGTAGGATGTGGGACCATAATGTCATGTTAAATTATCTGCATGAAAAATCCTGTGTACCATAGCGGCGAGACATGCACAAAGAGCTGCATGCAGAGCAAGACGTCTGGACAACTTAATTTAAATAGGTACAAATTCTAGACCACATGCATGCCTTCTGACCACAGGAGAAAGGGCGGTGCTGAGGCTGTGGTGCAGGGTCTGCGCAGGCGCCCGCTGACACTCTGCCCCCTGCGCCAGGAACGAGAGGGATCCTGCATGAGACTGCACAGTGATGGCATGGGTGCTTTCTGCACCATGACCGGGCAGTTTTGGAAAATGAAAGTGCTTTGTGACTAAGCATTTATATGGGTCCTATAAATGGGAGGACTGGAGACTCTGCTATCTGTTCTTCATTTCTCTGTTCTTTTCAGCTCTTCTCCACCCTCCCTGTTCAAAGGAAACTGCTACCAAAGTTAACCCTTATGCTCTCCTCTATTTCTTTCACCCTCTTCCAGACTTTTCCACTTCTATACTTCTCATTCTTCCTCTTCTGCTTCTCTTCGCAATCCTGCATTATTCTGGGAGGCCTTTGTCTCTGGTATCATTTCTCCTACTTACATCCTTGACACTCTTACTTGCCTCTACCCTATCTTTCTACATTACGGGCTGCATTTAGGCTGCTTGCTCAAAGTGCCTCATTTAAGTGTTGCCATCGACAGAGGAAGGAGGCATTGTCTGGCAACCCTGGAAAGCAGTCTGGATTGCTCATCACCTTCTTGGTCTTGCTGGTCACAATAACTAAGCTGGGTACATACAGGAGAAATGTGAGTGCATCTCTGCACATTTTGTACTGGGTATATACCTACAGTGCTCCCTTATTGGGGGCAGAGAAAAGCATATGCAGCATCCCGCGCTATTCCCTCTACTAGTAAAATGAACCAGTGGCATCATTGCCTCCATGCAGATCTATATCAAGGGAAGAGCAAACCTGCTTTCCCCACACCCTCTGAAGTTCAGCGCAGTGTAGATCATCTTCTGCTTTGCTACATGCCAAGAGGGACTATGTGCCAAATCCTAGTAAAAGCTAAAGGTTAAGGTACCTGGAATCAGTGTGGTGTGTTGTTTCACCAAACATTAGCCCAGGTGAGTCGGTGTTTACAAAGCTTCCAGGACTGGTTCATTTAAAAGCAGAATTTGAAGATATTTGCAGAGGACACAGAGGTCTCTGTTTAGACTAGTTCCACGAGGACACGGTGGCCATTCTGTTTCACCCTTGCACAGGATGAAGATCAGGAGATCAGGTGTTACTGGAAAAAAATTCCCTCTCCTCCAGTGAGAACTGGGGAAGTGTCCCCACAGAGATTTTTTTCACAAAGACTTCACCTCTCTGTCCCATGGGGGTGAACAGGGCGTTTCCCCTCTGAGAGGAGGGTTTCTGGCCTCCAGAAGACCCCAAAAAGACAACCTACAGAGAAGTGCACGGCCGTTGACTGCCCTTGGTGCACACTAACGCTCTTTCTCCACTCATCAAGCAGCTCCATCAAGATCTAAAGATGGCTTCAGTGGGGGAAAGTTTTACACCCTTTGTGTCCCCGCTGGACACAAGCTGCCTTAGGCACCAGAGAAGCCACAGAGCAGAGAGATGCTGGAAGTGAGTTTTGTTCTTGCAAAACAGTTCTCAAGAAACAGCTCTTAATTTCCCTAAATTGTTTTAGGGATGGTGCCTTCATATCTTATTGACTGCAGCAGAATAAGCTTTTACTGAACATGTATATTTTATACCTTAAGAATGACTGCCTGTGATGTAGTTGGTAAAATGGAGTGGAACTACACGTGAATTATGTTCATTATCCCTAATGAGTAGAATTTACTTATTGCAAACTCCTGAGTAATGTTGGAGAAGATTATGGATAAATGCATCCAAAGTGATTCAGCCCCCAAAATTTCAAAGGTTTTTGGAGTATGCACCCAGACAGCTGGCTGTAACTGATGAAAAGGCTTTTGTCAATAGTGCGCAGCCTTCTTTATACCAGTTGGTGCCAAGTGATTTCATACAGCACAGAACTGTCATTTCTGCAAAGCGTTGGGATTTGAACTGGTGAGACAGCAGGGAAGGCTCAAAATTACACTGCTGTTTCACACACACAAAAAAACCAAGAGCCCTTTCCTGGTCTTATGAAAAAGTCACACCTTTCTGTGTTTCAAAGAAAGGATTAGAGTAGATAGCATCCTGATTGCAGCACACACTTTTCTGCAAGGGCTCAGCCTCCTGGAGCCAGACAAACCCCTTTGGTCAGCTCCAGCCCCACCGAAGTGTGAACCTCAGCAGCCGGGATCCGGCACTATGCAACTGCCTGTGCTCTCTGGAAGCTTCTACAGGGGTTTGATTAACTCGAGCAGAAAGTGAGTCTGCCTGGTCTAGCTGACAGGCCTTGCTGGTGTTGATACCAGGTTTGCTGTCTGTTACTACATGCTCTTGCTTACCCATAGCTCTGTGCCTTATGTAGGCGGCACATAAGGCAGTTGACTATAAAATCTGGATGTATGGAGATATGACAAAACTGGCTGAAACTTTACTGGGGTGATGGTGGGAAATAAACATACTTCAATTTCCTAACACCTTCTAGATAAATGTAGAAGAATAAATCTCTCAGCCTGAACAGCTTTGTTGCTAGTCAGAGTAGAGGGACCATGCTCTTCAGAAGGGCAGACAAACTCTTGTGTTGGAGATAGCTATCTCTGCTCCCTGCTTTTGACCCCATGGAGATGCCTTCTGTGAAGCACGGCTGGTGCCCTTTCTTAGAACTGGTGCAGATGATTTTCATGAGTTTCTGGTACTGAGAAGAAGGAACCTTTTTCTTTATTTATGTCCTCTTGGGAACGTGGTCCAAAGAAGAGCTTTCCTGAGTGACTGCATGGTCACGCACTTACCGTAGACTCACAGACCCATAGGACGGTTTGGGTTGGAAGGGACCTTTAAAGATTATCTAGCCACAGGTCCCTTACCCAGCAAGGCTACTGGGTTTGAACTCCTAATTCCACTTCTTTACGGATTTTTTGCTGTCTCACTCTCATGGGATTTGAACCAGATGTCTACCCTGAGTGTCACCAACCAGAAAAGATATGCAGGAGCCAGCAAGACACTGGCAAATCAAAACAATTGACAAAATGGTTCTGATTCCTCTTTGGTTTAAATTATTTACAATTTAGGAGAGCAGGAATAGGACAGTACTTAAATTCTTGAATGAATTCAAGATTGAATGAACTTCTTGCTGAAGTTCAAGGCTTCAGCAAATCACCAAAAGCTTCAGGAAAAGCTGCGAGAGCCCTGAAAAAAAAAAGAAAGAAAATAAATGGACTTAAACAAAGACTTCTAGCAGAAGTCTTTTCTGTATGCGTGAATCTCATAAGATTTGAGGCTGAGATTTCATGTGTTTGGAGCAGCCCACTGAAGACAGAGGCTCTCCTTGCACCATCCCATTTCACCTGACTGCTCTTCAGTCCTGATTCCATGTTCTTGCAATCACAACATCCACATGACCTCATTATGACCCGAGGAAAATTCACCTGGCTGCTTCCTCCTCACCCCACATCCGTCGGGCCACCCACTCCCCCTTGGCTGGTGGAAGCAGGACTTGCTCCATGTTCCCAAGAGGCCAAGAAGTACAAACGGGCAGTCCTGCAACGCTCCGTATCGCTGAGCTCTGAACCACGGCCAGCTGGCTGGCTGTCAGCACACAATCCAAACACCGGCCAAGGCTGCGCTGGCTGCAATAAACCCTTCAGGGCTGCAAAACAGGTCAGAGATCTCAAAGACTACAGCTCTGCTTTGATAATGATTAACAGGATGGTGGCAAAAGTCCCTGAGGCTTTGGCGAGCTCTGTGTGTGTGCATGCACACGTGTGCATACGTCAATGGGAAAGTTTGTCAGTCCCATGCCCAGAAAACCCTTTGCAGGAGCAAAGCCTCTCTCCTGGTCGGCTATTCACTCAACCCATACTATGGCCCAGTGTTTCTGACTTTTTCTGCATTGGCAGAGAATTCCCGACTGTTACATTTAAAACCAAGACCAGAAACAAGCATGAGGGATAAGGCTGGGTTAGCATTTCTCTAACTTTTGTAGTGGACAAGTACACAAGACCAGATTCCAGTCTCTGGTTCACGGACGTAAATCTGAAATTGGAGATAACTGGAGTTTTCTTAACGTTCTGACCCCCTGACTGAGAGTAGAATCTGCAAATCTGACCTAAACTGATGCCGTATAATCTTTTGAGTGTTGTGTTATGTGCCAGTGCATATATTAAAACCAAGCGGTTATCTGTTAAATTGTTAAACTCCAAAGCAAATAACTTTCCAGTTACTTGTGGATCCCATGCAAATTTTTTTCCTTGGTCTTAATTTCTTCTTGTTATGTTTTAGAATCATAAAGTCTAGGAATTTTTCCAATGTTTTACAAAGCATGCTATCATAACTTCTTGGAAAACAAGTGTTTAAAAAAAATTGGACTCTAAGCTGGTTACTCCTGGTATATAACTGTGTGTGTGCCTGTGTGTATATATACTCATATAATGGATCTATAATAGTATGCAAATGTGTTCCATTGTTAGATGAACAGTTAGAAAGAATAACACTCATAATGAGATCAGAATCATTAGAAGTACCTATTGTCGCTCTCTCCATGCTCCATTATATTAAAAAATGTTCCAAAAGGTGAAACATCAGGGGCAGATGATGGGAGCATGGTGGAGACAGAATCCCCTTCTGACCCTTCTTGGTTTCCCTTTGGTCGAGGGGTCAGCAAACAGACGTGCAGGGACACTGCTGCGGTTCAAGTCCAGTTCTCTTTTGAATGATCAGAACCACTGAAGTGCAGTTGAAATTGCCCAAGCATGGTCATAACAGATAGTCTGCAAGCTATGCCAGACACCCACTGCCAGCCCTGGACAGGCATGAAGCTCCACTCTGCATTCCTGAGGCAACTAAAGCAGCCAGCAAAGGGGCAGCAAGCTCCGCAGGGGGGCAGGGAGTTATGCAGTGGGGCAGGGAGCTCCATGAGGAATGCCAAATCAGGTCCCTTGTAATCAATGACAGTTTCCTTCCTTTGTCAGGATCTTGACTGGCAATCTGATCTTTGCATGCGTTTCCTCTATCCCAAGCCAGTGTCAATAGAAAAGCAAATGGATAAAATGTAAATGGAGACCACAAAACTCCTGAGCAAAAGCGGATAACATTCCTTGACCTTCCCACTCATAAAGCTGCATTACTTCCTCCTCTACAATGAAGAGTAGCTGTTATATAGTATTTACATTAGTTTATATGGCTACATCCTCAAAGCCTTTATTCAGCTAAGTAAGGCTCTGCCAAAGTCCAGGTGTGGGTTTGCAGAGGCAGTGAGAGCTGTGGCCTCCCGTTAACATGGCCAGCTCTGGCTCATGCTGTTCCTCATGTACTCATGAGAGAGACTGGAAGACTGCGATGAAATAAATGCCCAGCTCTTAGACAATGATTGCTAGGCTGGGTGAATTCAGCCCTGTGAAAGAACACTTCATTTAGTTTAGGCAAAGAGGGTGGCGGGTAACAGACAGGCAGCTGAACCCAATTTCAGCATCAGAATATTTTTTTGTGTATTGTTAAGTCTTCTCTTCTATGCATATGAAAGAGGAGGATAATAGCTGAAGGAGCAATCACTGGGATTAGGACTCCGGCTCTCTACATGCTTACACCAGCTGAAAAAAGCAATGCTTCCGAAAGCAATGGGCTGATGTTGGTGTAACACTGGAGGGAGAAACAAACCTTCCAAATGAATGTAATGCAGCCCTTCCATTTGCTCTGCACTCGCCTATAGCAGAAATAGCAGGAAATTTCTTTATTCTGGAGAAATAAATTAAACACAGTAACAGTTTCCCCTTTTAAATAAGCATTCTATTAGGGACCTGTGGTTTGTTTTGGGTTTTTTTAAGTCTGCTTACTGGTTATCTCTGGAAAGATAAATAGTTTAATTTGCTTTATGATATTACTTAGATTAATTAGTTGGTGTTTGCATGGCACACTAAGTATATAGAGCACTATAAATGCTCATACCTTTTGTAGAAGTCATTTTGTAGGAGTCGGCTCAGAGCACCTTTGGAGTATTTGTTATGAAAAGTTAAAATGTTCTGGACTCCATTCTTTGCTTTGCTGAGGCTCAAACAGATGTTTCAAACACTCTTCACTAACCACTTAAGGGTTATCCAAGAATAACATGGGAAAAAACATAATGTTGCCTCAGACAGGCTCTGTCCCATGTTCACCCATCCCACATCTCTCCCCCAGACTTCCAGGAAGACCCCTCAGAAGAAGCTGAAGACATTATTGAATTGTTCCTTTCATTTACTTGTTGATTTCTGCTTTGTGATTAAAATATTTATTGATGATAGCACCTGGCTGTTACGCCCTCAAATAAAAATGGCTTTGGGATCTTCCTGAAAGCAAGGTTTTAAACCTTGCAGTATCTGATTATAGGGAGCACAGCTTCTTCCTTCTTTCTATATCTGTGCTTGTGTTTTCCCTTGCTGCCTGTATTTTGCATTTTTCAGCCTCTTCATTTGCTTCTTAGCAACACATTTTCAAGGCAACAGTGCCTACACTTTTGTTGTTAAGCCTCAACATTCATCACATAAAGACACAACCACACAGTTTTTGGTTTAGCTGATCTCTGTGTCATGGTAAGGGAAGCAGCCAAGGAGAAAATGACAGCACATCGAGGTGCCAGAAGAGAGCGAGGCTGGTGGCCAAGGACCAGAAACAGTGTCCCTAGCCTGTCTGATTCCTACCAGGCATCTTTGATGGTGACCTTTTCCTCTGCCTTCCTTAAAGTCAGTCTGCTGGGGCTGTGGGGAAGGGCTCGCCCGGCCAGATGAGGGTCCACCTCTGAGCAAGGGGCCTTGGGGCTCCTCCTGCAGCACACAGGAGAAGCAGTCCCTCTCGGCGTACAACTGGGCTCTGCCTGGAGCAGAGATATCTGCAACAGGGCAGAAAAATTCTCCCTTATTTAATAAAGTCCTTTTCCTCTTCAAACGCTCAGATGGCCTAGAACTGGTTTTTGCACTCTTTTTCTTTCTTACGTACACCGCCTAGCTGCACAGCAGGCAATATAGACCTCTCCTGGCAAGATGGAGACATGGATTGAAAAGTGTTCAGGCAGGGACTGGACTCACATCTCTGCCATCCTCGAGGCGTGCGCTAGCCACAGAGCTGGGCAAGCAAAATCAGGGAAAGTATTAGAGGAAAGCGCTGTGATGGCTTGGTCTGTGGTTCATTAACACTGGTGTCACCAGCACATGGGGTCTGCAAAGCCACCCTGAACAGCAGATGCCCTTTCTAGCTCTAGGAGGAAAAAAAGGGCTATAATTTGTTTATAGAAGAGTGTCAGTTTTTATAGTTAAATGTTTCAACAACAGCCATTAAAGAAGAAAGTCACTCCTCCAAGTGCTAAGAATCTAGGAGGACCCCATGTTAAGATCCAGGCTGCCATATCATATGAACTGAGACCAGACTCCACTTCACACACCTGAAGACTTTTCCTTGTATAACCCAGACCCTGCTGGGAATTTAAGGCAGACACTTAAATATTGCACTCACCTGTAACTGCCAGCACAGGCTCTTTGCATTTCATTGCACACACCTGGAGATTGCAGAGTGGCTTAGCCCTTTGACTCAGGTTGGTCTCCAGTGCCTAGTTCAAGGGAGCCCTAGAAATGTGGTTTGTCACTCTAAGGATGTGTCCAACCCCTCCCACATTTAAAATGTCCCTGTCCAGGGATTCAGCAGGTGTTCCCAAGTGTTCAGTACAGAGAATTTCGTGTTCCTTATCGGCTATTTCAGGCTGTGGCAGGATGCTGTGTCCCTGTAGGGATGAGAATCTGCTCACTCTCTGGTCCTGCAGATATTCCTTCCTTCCACACTCTGGTCTCCACTATGGCCTGTCTGCTCTGAATCACTCTCCCATGAACAGGGCTGTGCTCTGTGTGCACCTCAGTGTTGTGGGGTTCATACGCCTCCAAAGATTTCCCTTGGGCTTAATGAATGGTACACATTGGCCTTACTTAACATTTACACAGCATTATAGACAGGTGACAGGGGATATTGCTTTATGGCTAGAAAGATATGGAGAAAGCTGACAAAGCTGATCGAAGGTACAGAGAGGCTTCTGTGCGTGGAAAAAACAGGTAGAGAGAATCCCTTAGCCCAATAACCAGACAGGAGGATATGCTAGCGGGTTATAAATTAAAACAACATGGAGAAGATGAAGAAGGAACCACCCATCAGCCTTTTTTAATACAAGAGCTAAGGTGACTCACAAAAAAACAGCAGGCTGCAATTTCAAGAAAAACAAAATGAGGTTTATTTTTATATAGTGTGGAATTCATACAGTTGCACACTGTTTAAATCTGTGATGCTCCCTGTGAGAGGACATTATGGATGTAAGGTAAATGTGGACAGGTTGACATACGTTTTGGACATCCTCAGGGAGCTGAAATCCCTGGGGGTGTGTCTTTTAGGTGCAAAGGCCCCAGAGACCCCTGAGCCATAGATTGCTGCATGGTGGAACAGATTTTTTGGAAACATCTCAATATACTTGCTTGGTCCTTCTACTTTTCCTTGAGCCACTTCTGCTGATTTTCTCCATTGGAGATGGGCATCAACACAACCTCAACAGGACTAAATAGCCACCTTCTCTCTTCAGCCATCTGCTGGGGACAGGGTGCTGGGCTGGCTTGGTATGGCCACTCCTACATTCTCACCATCATCCTTGTGCCAGACTGGTTTAGTGACTAGCAGTGCTTTTCTAAACATTTTGAGAACTGCTCAGGAACTGGGTCAGGAAACTCCCATGGTACTCCAGCTGCTGGATTTACACACAGCTAATGGCAAATAATCACACAGTTGAACATGGGACCAAGTTGCACTCTTGCAGCTGCTCCCCTGTCGAGGGTCTGGCAGTGCTCCTTGTGCCCAGGGATGCTGAGGATCGGGAGGAGGAATGCAATCCCCTCAACCTGCCCTCCTACCTCCTCACCCCAGGAAAAGGAAGGGGGAGTTTCTGACTATGCAATTTCACCTTTGCCTCTCCAACACGTGTTTTTCTCATCCACATTGTGGTTCAAAACAGCTATGCACAACAACGGACATGGCAGACGTGGCACGCAGAGGTAGGCAGATGTTAGGAGCAACTGATCAGTGACTGGTATTGGGCAAGATAAAACTACTCTAGTTCTGCCCAATTAACCCAGCAGCGCAGAGCTGAGTGCTGTTTTCTTTCTTTCCCATTTCCCCTGAAAGCTAATACTCTTTGCAACACCAGCAAAATGTCAGCAACCGCATTATTATTTTACCCTCGCAGCAACCTCTGAGCACAAAGCTCCCAATCATTAAAGCCACTTGAGTTTGGCCTCTGGTCCTGGCTCCGCAGTCCCGCTGTTTAATACAAATGATCAGATGTAATCGCTGCGGTGCCCAAGCAGCCCCAGCACAGCTCTCACCACAGCTGCCAAGCAAACTGTGGCAAAGCAGTCCAACAAAAGCAAGGATGGATGCTCCCCCTAAAAAGGGAGCTTGTGTGACAGCAGCTGCCACGGAGAGTCCAGCTGGGACCACGGAGGCTTACTACACCGTGGAGAACAGGGCGGGAGGAATGAGAGACATGAGAAGAAGGAGGTGAGACCTACTGTGTGCTGGGTGACCAAGAGGGATGAGGCTGGAGCACGGATCGCCATGGCCACACAGTTTGGGGAGGCCTTGGCTGCAGCAGGTCCCGCCAGCATGACACGGTGCCTCAGCAGGAATGCTGAATGCGTTGGCTGGACTGCGGTGGGCAAGGACGTGCTGAGCTGGACAGAGTCCAGACTTCGTGTCTGAAGGGGTGTAACAGCCCGTTTGCCTTCGTCAGCAGCACAGGACACAGCCTGGGCCACAAAGCAGTTCTTATTCATTCACTTGGGCATCGTGCGGACACCTCGGGAGCAGAGAGACACAGCTATGGAGCTGGGTTTACCTCATTTAGGATTTGGCTATTGTTTGCAATACCGGCCACCCAGCAGCCCACACACGCTGGCTAACAGAGCCACCAGCATCTTTGCCTCACTGCAGGGTGAGACTCGCCACTTTCCGTTCCTTTTGACCAACATGCTGCTTTTGACCCTGCCCGAGCTGGGGCTTTCCCCAGCAAAGGAGGTGAAGCGATGGTAAGGCGGATTTGGAGCTGCTTGAGGAGCTACGCTCAGCCCTGGGCCTCCTGAAGCCTGCCTGTCTACCGACCTGCCTTGCAACTGACTCCAGCATCGAAGGCGATAATGTCTGACTCCAGCTCTGCTTTCGTCTGGAGGGTTCATAAGAGCTCTCACTTGTGCAGGTTCCTTGGCATCTGACGTGCCAAGAGCTCAGCTACAGCTGTTTGCTCAGCAAAGTTACTGAAAAGGGTCCTTGTCTCCATCTGGCTATCCACTTTCATGACATTTATAGAGACGTGATTTTCTTTGAAAGCTCTGTCCTGCTGCCAGGTCAGACTGAACTCAGGCAACGTTTTACACTCAACGTGGAGGGGACACTGCCAGCTCAACCGCTCTGCGTACTCAAACCAAACAAGGCTAATAAGTAGTTACCAACAATTAACTTCTCATCTTAGAGGACATGTGAAGAGAAGCCTAACATGGGTCTGCTCTGATTAGGTATCATTCAATGGGGTCATTGATAGGACAAGGGGTAATGATTTTAAACTAAAAGAGGGTAGATTCAGGCTAGATATAAGGAAGAAATTCTTTATGATGAGGGTGGCGAAACTGGAACAGGTTGCCCAGAGAAGTTGTGGATGCCCCATCCCTGGAAGTGTTTGAGGTCAGGTTGGATGGGGCTTTGAGCAACCTGATCTAGTGAAAGATGTCCCTGCCCATGGCAGGGGGGTTTGACTAGATGATCTTTAAAGGTCCCTTCCAACCCAAACCATGCTGTGATCCTCTGATTCCATGATTATGGGGATGATGGAGTAAAGGGCACCCTTATAAAACTGGCCCATGCCAGCAAACCAGGAGGAGTGCTTGGGAAGATGGACTTAGGATGTCGGATGACTGACTGCAGAAATGGCCTGAAAGCAGAAAGACGAAATTCATGCAAAATAGTATGCAAAGTCTGACACTCTTGAGGAAGACAACTGAGAGAGATATGGCAAGAGTCTTCAGGCAAGCATCAGGTCATTACACAAGGTATAGTGATCATATTCTCTATCTCTACCAACAGTAGGACAAAACTAACCTGGCTTCTGTAAAAACCATGGGACACAGGAACACTCCCCAGGCTCTAGATCCAGCTGCCATGTCCCAGGTGCAGTTTGTGATGGGATCTGAGTGCACATCCCCTTCATTCCCCGAGATCCTGGTTTTGGAAGGACAGCCAGGCACAAGGGATGGGAACGGAGACATCACACACTCCAACAGCACTTGTGGAGAAGGCACTGGCCTCTGCTCGCACCAAGCCTGGTGCGCAGCGAGGCTTTCCTGCAGAGCAATTTGCTTTTGAAATTAAGGCATTTTTTCCCAGGGTACTGATGACTCCAGGGAAATTGTAGAATCCGTATGTAGACCATAGTAGGCCAACTGGAGGCCTTTGAAAAACAGGCTAGACAAAATTCTGTCAGAAGGCAGCCAAGCAGACGAGTTACACTAATTAATCTCCTTCAGTCTAGTATATTTGATCTCTGATTGATAAAAAGCCAAAATCTTCACACATTTTATTTTTCAGAAAAGGGCATTTTATTTATTAAAACACACACACACACAAAAATCCAACCCCACTACTTTCAACTTGCCTTTGACTTCAGGAAATCATGATCATGCTGGGAACTTCTCTGTTAATTCTATCAGTGCTTGGAAACCAAATACCCTAAGGCCTTAAAAACGCCATCATCAGACAGGCTAAATAGGTAAATAGACATTCATGAACCAGAAAGCTGGCAGGTTGCATTGAGTAGAAAAGTCTTTAAAAGAGATTCTCTTTAATAAAAGACAATTATAACAACATGTGACCATAGCAACAGCGAAGCGAGATGCAGAATGGAAGAGGTAAATATTCCCTTTAGCAGATGGATGTCTTTCCTGTCTTCCATTGAAATTATGTGCTGAAAGGCTAACATCAAAGATTTGTTCAGAAAATTGTTATCTCTGAAGGCCCTGCACACACACAACTCCCCTGAGCCTCGGAAAAGCCTTTTTTTCATTTTATAATGTGAATGCTTTTCACGGGGATGCATTTGGATTCGTTTTTAGAGAGCAAGCCTGGGAAATCTAGAGAACAGCGAGGCTCCCTCCCGCCTGATCTCCTTTGGCAGCGATGCCAGGTCTCCCCGCCCTCCCCAAGGAGATCCCGGCCGTTCACTCCTTCAAGTAGCTTCAGCAGTTTGGCCCCTAAATCTCTGCTTACCATCTCCAAGCTGGTGTTAAAGAGTGAGGTTATGGAAACAGGGAAAGGGAATTCTTTGAGAAATAAATAACATAGCTGCCTGTTTTGCTCCCTGCTGCATTTGTTCCTCTTCGAATGACGGAGGGCACAGGAGTTTCTCTTCCTTCTGAAAACCAGAGCCACCAGCCACAAGGCTGGGTCTACCGTGGCCACACAAGCAGAGAAAAACCGTCCCACTGGCAAAATGACGTCCTGCAGACCTTTGATTTCAGTATTTACTCTTCCCTTTTGATTCCCTACATGAAGTATTTCCAGGTGACCCTGTGTGGGTCGATAAATAATATATCATCCCCTGATGAAAAAAACCTAGCTACGTCAAAGGCGCCTTTCAGTCTGAGGCTGGCTGGAGTTTATCTCTTACCTTCAACTGGCAGTTTAGAAACATTACGACAATCAGATAACCAGAAATGAATAAGCACTTCGATGGTTCAATATCTCACTCCACAAGCGACAATAAAAAGCTCATAACTTTTCCAATGGCACATTTATATGTGCAGCAGGCAGGGGAGGCAGAGTGGCAGGGTCTGTTGACCCCAGGGAGGTGGCACGCACTGCCCGCATGCAGGTTGCACACCTGCCACTTAAAGGAGAGCCCACAAGCGCAGTTCTCCACAAAATGTTTAGGTCTCACCTGTAGAGCTTCAGACCATGCCTCCACAGCCTAGGTTTTTCTTTTCCTGCAGACCTCATTAGGCTGCAGAAAAAATGGGCTCCCTTGTTCTTAACATTTTGCAGGTAGAAAAAATGGGGGTGATGTACAGGTGTGGCAGGACAAGGTTATAATCCACAATTTGTGAGCCCCAGTTCAGCCCCTCCCCATGTCCCGAGCTTGTCCCTCCATCTGACTGGCCTGACTTCCCATGGGACCTACAGCGGGAGTTTTATAAAGCCTCAAGGAAAATGCATGGCTGTTTCTAGTGGAAACGGGAGGGGGTGAGTTGTAACAGGCTGCAGTCATCCCTGATATAAGCAAGGGAGCAGGAGATGTGCAACAGCTCTGGCAGCAGTGGGTTTAATTTGTATGTGCAGATGTGCTACATACAGACGGCAAGACTGGAGGTAAGAATCTCACCGCTCTCCAAGAAGCGCGCCTCGGGATTGTGCAGGAAGCAGCTTCGGCCAAATTTTCTGTTGGGGGAAATTCATCTATACCAGAGGAGCCTTTTGGCTGCGTTATTGCTAATGCCTTACTAATCCTCCTCCGAATCACCTGTACGAGGGAAACGTTGTGCACATTCTGTAAGCAAAGACATTGTTTTCAAGGTTTCCAGCCCTTTTCAGGCTTGAGGGGTGGGAAGGGTTGGTAACTGCTTGAACAGCAATGGGGACCAGATTTTGCAGATCCAGATCTCCCCTTGCTAAGCAATGGCACTAGCGTGGCACTCGACCCAAGGCTGAGTCACGTTTCTCTCCAGGTTGATGGGCAGAGCTGACAAACTGTCGTGGTTTAAGATCAATTTGTATGACACAAGCGTGTGTGTCACGCTGCCCGCTGTTACAACACGGGGTGTTAGTGATGATATTTAAAGCGTTCTCGGGGCTGTACGTTACTGGGGGTCTCAAGTCTCCCATTTGTTTGCAGGAGGATGTACTGGTTTTGGCTGGGATAGAGTTAAATTTCTTCATAGTAGCTTGTACGGTGCCATGTTTTGGATTTGTGCTGAAAACAGTGTTGAGAAAGCAGGGATGTTTTAGCTATCACTGAGAAGTTCTCGCACGGTGTCAAGGCTTTTTCAGCGAGTGGGCTGGAGGTGCGCAAGATGTTGGGAGGGGACACAGCTAGGACAGCTGACCCCAACTGACCTAAGAGATATTTCGTACAGTATGACATCGTGCTCAGCAATAAAACTGGGGGGGGAGTGGAGGTTGGCGGGGGGCTGCCGATGCTGGGGGACTGGCTGAGCATCAGTCGGTTGGTGGTGAGCAATCATTTTCTTTGGCACCGCTTGTTTTCTTGGGTTTTATTTTCCTCTCTCTCTTTTCTTTTTTTAATGTATTATTAAACAGTCTTTATCTCAACCCATGAGTTTTCTCACTTTTTAACCCTTCCAATCCCCCCACCCCCAATTCCCACTTGGGGGAAGGATTGAGCAAGCAGCCACGCGGGGCTTAGTTGCCCACCGGCCTTAAACCACCACAACCCACAAAGCGTGCCCGGAGTGGGCTTCACCCACCTTTTGGGGACCGGCGTGGGGGTGGGGGGACCGGTGCTCCCCCCTCCCCCCCAAATCGAGGCAGGGCGGGGACCGGGCAGCACAAGGATCAGCCCTGCTCCACCAGGTGGCGCTGTGGCACCGCAGCGCGCTCCCCCCACGTGGCGGGGGGGGNTGACCTTTATCTCCAGTCAAAGCAGACCCTCAGCTGTTAAGGAGTGGGGTACAGGACTTCTCGGGGACCCCCCCGTTTTTTTCCGGCTGGGTGGTGGGGTGGGAGGTGGCCGTGGTCATCCCCCTGCTTGAGGACACCAAAACCAGCCAAACTGCTGAGGAAGGGCTGGGGTGTCTAGGATGCATACAGGGAATTGGGTGTCGCTGTTGGGAGGCTGGTCTGTGCCGTAGCCTGATGCATCAGGAACATGCAGGGCACGACAAGAACGGGCCTGTTGCAAGCAGAACCGTGCTGTGGAGACCAATGCCATGACGGACCTGAAGCCCACGTGAGCTGGATGGTCCCGCTGGCACAAGGTGGTCAATGACGGGCACGGGATGTCTGCAGAGGTCGGTGCATCCTCTTGGGCTCCCAGCCAGCACGTTGCAAGGCACTGACATGGGGGTGTCCTGAGGCAGGGTGAAGGAATAGAGAGTGAAGCGTTGATGGAGGCGATGAAGTGATTTAGATGATGCTGGAGAGAAGGGGACAGGTGGGAAGAGACAAGCCTGTAAGATTGAGCAATAGGATTGGGGAGAGTAAGGCTGCTTGAGCTGGAGGGTGTGCAAATAACTGTGTACTGGACCTGGGGAACATGGACATGGGCACACATGTGCAGGCGGCTGATTTGACGGTGACGGTGAGGGAAAGCAAATGCCAGCTTTTGAGGAAAGGGAGAAGGGTGAGGAAGAAAGAAAAGAGGAAGAAGTAAAATGTAACCAAAAGGGGAAGGCAGAATATGTTTCCCAAAAGCAAGGGCTGGTGCCAAAGCTAGGTAGGCACAGGAAAGCTGCAGGGAGGGCGAGAGATGGAATTTTTGAAGTGGGGCTTCCTAGGGTGTGGGGAGGAGGTGAGTGGCTGCTGTTGGTAGATCTGCCCCCAAAAACTATTTTATGCTCCGTGATGCTTCTTTGGCAAAAGAAAGGGTAATTTCATCTGAGAGGAGGTGCCAGGAGGCCGGTATGTATATAAGGGCTGAGATACTCTTCTGCTACCCTGGACATAGGTCCCCATGCTCCTGTCTAGGCTGCACTGGCACAGAATTAGACCAACAAAACTGCAACTGCCAGTACTTGAGAGACCCATTTTTCATTCTCAGGAACTGGGAGTCTTTTCTTGAGAATTATAAAAACCTGTTGAAGAGAAGGCCCGGAGATGTTACCATCGGTCTTTCTGCCAGTGCTGAATTATTCTTAGAGCACATTCTTATAGCTTTATTTAGTTACATTTCAAATGTCCAATAAAACAAATTCATTGTATAATCTGTCTTCCAGAAAGCTCTGCTGATATACAGCTTAAGTTTTAATTTTGCAGATCCCACAAGCATTTCTTGTTCTCTTTGAGATGATTTGGGCTTAAGTTTAAGCAAAACAAGAACAAAATTAGTAGACTCATAGCTGTCAGCCAGTTTGAACTTTCAATACCGGCAACACACCGCTGTTGTTTAAGTTCAGTCTGGTGCAATAACTCTAGCTAATGTACAGTAATATCTCTAAAATCATTCAGTGTTACAAATACAAGCAATAGGAGAATGAGCAATAAAAAAAATCAGTCATACTCTGACTCTCTTTGGGGAATCGCCTATTAGCATGGAGATCGCCCTTCGCATAGTACGAGATGTATCCTGGACTTTGAAAAGCCTGAGAATAAATAGGCTTAAACTTGAATAAGTTGAGGCTGGTGATCAGAACTTGAAAAGTGCTGTGAGAAGTGATGATGTGGATGAGCAGGAAAACCAGACCCAAGTTGTCTCCACTCATGACTTGAATGACTTAGGGAAAGGATGAGGAGTTTGTCGGCCGTGACAGCAGGGGACGTGCTGTAGGCTTCCTGGAGCCACTCAGGTTTGCTGATTGAAGCATGGGGTTACTCAGATGAGGAATAAAATGAGAAAGGATCGTTCCTACTCTCTGCTGAACCCCAGGGGCCTCACACAAGCTTTCATTGGGGATGCGGCAGCTGACTGCATGGCTTTGTGGCCAACAAGCTGCTGCAGAACCCACGGGGGATGTCCATGCATCAGCGCTTGTGCGTCCCGACTGCTAACCCCACACCATCTCCACCAGTTGATGGAGAAGATGTTGCTGGTCGCAGAGGAATGTGAAGACTTGCCAGTGCTGGGTCCCGTTCCAGGTTGCAAGAAAGGAGTGTGCTGTACTGGTTACAGGCTGTTCTTCATCTGCTTATCCCCTCCAAGCTAGCTTGACCCCTTCTGCTCCTGCTGTCTCCAGCCTGTCTGTCTCCTAGTGCCCTCCTCCTCCTCCCCCCTTTATCCTTGGATGAACTTATTTCTGTCTGGCATTCAAACAAAGACGCTTCCTTTCCTTCCTTGCTTCTCTGTGCCAACGGGAGAAGTATCAAAAGCAGAGGGTTGAGAGGCTCTCTGGCCTCTGGTCCATGGCACCCAGGAGCTGAAATAAACTATTGCTAAGGAAGTCCTGCTGTGACGTTGACCTGTGGATGAAGCATGGGTCGTTGTCCCCTAGAGATGGCCTGTGTGCAGGATGGGCAACTCACCAGGGACGTGCTTGGGGCAGAGTAGGCTCAGTGTCGGCATAAAGCATCCGCAGAGATGCTGAATTCAGAGAAGTCTCTGGGGAACACTTGAGAGCTGAGAAAGCAGAGGCTGATAAATTTCAAAAGCATTGGTGATTTGTGGTGGTGTTTTGAGCCCAGAACTTCTACTGTTAGGTCCTGCGATGTACAAAAAAGCCATCTGCAAAATATTTCCGCCTAATTTAGTTCTCGGAAACAGCTGAAATGCTACAATCCTGTTACTAATAATGAGCTCAAGGCAGACCACCAGGATGGGAAAACTCAGTTCAAATGGTGCCTACCTGGCAAAATTGTAAAGCCACCAAAATCACAGGGATGGCGTAAATGAGAGCCTAAGCTACAGGTGGCACCATGTGGAGCATACTTTGAAGTGATAGCTACAAGTCTACTAGATAAGCTAGTGCCATCATGCTCCTTGACATCCACTAGCAATGAGTCAGTAATAGCAATTATTTAAATAAAAAAACCCAACTAAACAACCTTTTATTAAGTCATCAAAAAAAGCACATTTTCTCAAGCTGAGTCACCCCAGCATGATTGTCCCTCTGACTAATGAGGTTTTCATGCCACAGTCCCTGCCACAGCATCCCTGCTCCGCTGGTCTTCCTTCTGCCTTGCTCATTACTGCTTTATCCTTTGCCGGCTTTCATGTGTAGTGACGACTGAAGCGAGGCTGAGGGAACAACCTGCCTGCATTTAACACCAAACACGGTGTAGTTTGTGGTGGTTCTTATCAGTCAGGTGAGGTGCATTTTCTGGAAGGGACTGAGAAAGAAACAATAGAAAGAAAATAAACCTAGTGCAAGTCTATGTCTGGATACTTCTCCAAGATGAAACGCAGCACAGCAAGTAACTTCCACAAGAAGACAGAGCAAAGTGGCATTGCTTGATCTGCATCAGTGCAGTTCACTTCATCCTCCTCCTACTCATTTGAGGAGAGAGGGTCCCCAGCTCAGGACAGTCCTTTTAGGCAAGGCTGAGCCTTTTCCCCCTGTACAGACACTTCCTGCAATGAAGGGGGGTTTTTTGTGTCCAAATTTACCAGCTTTAGCTCTGTGTTGGCTTTTTCCAGGGTAGGTATTAGATGCAGGTGGACTTGGAACAGACTGAGCCAAAATTGCTTTGCTCCATTTCCAAGCATGAAATAAGGGGAACTACCATAGTTTTCAGCGTTAGTGGCTTCAGAGGACCCGCTTCTGGAGAAATGTTTGCATCCCCAAGGCTGCTGGCCGTTGTGACTGGCATGCCAGGAGTACTCATGCTGCTTTTGAACCCTGCACAGTTTTGGCCACCTTCTAAACCTCGGTGCACACTTGTTTGGCAGAGAGGTCTCGGTAGCCCCCACCTCTTTCCTCCCTGAGCCAGCTACGTTCAGACACATCCCTTTGCACAGCTTCATTCCCCCCGACATCCACTCACAGCTCCAGTCTCCACCCTGCACAGCCAGGCTTGAGCCCTGATCCAGCAGCTCCTCCCTGGCCACCCATGGCTCTCCCAACTGCTGCCGCCGCAGGATTGAACTGTCCCAGCGCTAAGCAGGGCTGCAGGCAGGGGTAAGGGCGGCCCTGGGAACTGGGCAGGACGATGGGTGAAGTGGCTGTGAGAGGCAGGTGGTGCCAGTGAGATGGGGAAAGTAGGACCGGTGGGGTGAGACGGGCAGAGACACTGGGTACAGAGGCGTGCGATTGCTGTGGGATGCTGAGAAGGAATGAGGGGCACTGGGAGGAACGGGGGTTGCCGGGAGCTGTTGGCATAGACAGTCCTCAGGGTGATGTTTGCCAGTTTCTCAGGGACCCAAATGTCCTTTTACCTGAGTGGGTTTAGTACATGTTGTTTTCGCATAACAAATTTTCCCGAATTATCTCTTAGGGTATTTTCTGTAAGGCCTGAGTGTAGTGGGCTGAGTGCCCTTTAATAGGACCAGCTTTTGAAGGGATAAGATGTACTTTCAACTAATTGCCTGTGTGCTCAGAGTCACTTCTCATTTCTCAACTCCTTAAGCAGCAGCCTTATCAGGAAGGCAGAAGTACTTGCTAGGGCTTTCAAGGAAATGATGCAGAGAACGGACTGACACTGTTACCATCCATAGAGAACAATCTATTTAAAATAACATCATTGAAGGCCCCAGTTACTAATTAGACTTTATTAGTTGGTGGATATGAGTTTTCTGAAGCAGCAGCATATGTAGAGCTATTGCTTATACCAAATCCACAGCGTAAAGGGTTACTAGGGATATTATGTTAGCAAGTGAAATCTATGACTGAAGGTTGTCAGCAGCTACTCAAAAGTGTGGTCTTTTTTGAAGACAGACAAATTTTCTTGTTCTTTTTCTCCATCTTTTCTCCCAAGCAGGGAAAACATTGGTAGCAACGAAGGATACGGGCGCCGGGGGCTGCCTGAAGTGATGGTAAATCTTGACTGGTGCAAACGAGATGGTTGGTTTCTGAGGGTGTTAAAAAAGCCCAGCATCTCATAAATGAATCTCTGTCCATCTGTCTTTGCCTGAATTAATAGTAATTCCCATACAAGTGAGAAGTGTGCATCTTCCAATAGCCTGCCGCGCAATCCCAGGCACTTCTGTTTGTTTGCTTAAGGTCGAAGAGCTGCTGGAAGGCTGCATCTTGCACCCTTCGCAGGAGCTGTGTCTGTTTACCTGTGGGAAGGCTCTGCTTTTCCTGCATGGCTTGGGGGGCCTGCATTCCCCAACTGCTTGCGCATCCCCTACCTTCTCCCTGAGGGCTGATTTGGTGGGGTGAGAGAAGGGTGGCTCTGGCTCCCGAGACCTGGGAGAGACTAATGTGGGGTTCTCCCTTCCCCAAGGGAATGAGGGAGGAGGTGATGTGGGGCAAAGAGAGATGCATCTTACCAACAGCCCCTGGAAAGCCTGGCCCCTCACCACTGAAGGCCAGTCTCCATCTTCAACCCCCTCAGATACGTGCCCCACCATCTCCCCCCACACTCCTCCCTCCCAACTGCCTGCCTGCTGCCTGCAACAGAAGTGAATTTGCCTGCACAGCTTTGAGCCAGTTCTGGCATTTCCAAAGCTGCTGAGAAACCCTTTCTTACTGAATAGATGTGCTTATGAAAGCAAAACTGTTACCTGGATCCCCGAGAGCCGGGAGACACAGGCACAGTTTAAAGTCCACTGGCTTGTGAGTGATGTACTTCGCACCTCCAAAGAATGTGACTCTGGGCTTATTTCTGAACCCAGAAGGCTCAAAGGAATATTTTCTACAGCAGCATATTCTTGAAACAGTCACACACCCTCCCGCCCTGGTCTTTGCTATTTCTCTTTCGTTCTGCTGGTGAAAATCATTACTTAAAATACAGTTTAAAAAAATTCTAAACAGACGAATGGAAGAAAAAAACTACCCATGACATCAGCAAAACAGATACTAATAGACAGATATCAAAGGGATGCTGCCTTCTGCTGCACACTTGAAATACTGCTGACGTCAGTCTGGGGCACATTTTAGCCTCGTATGCTTTGCATTTAGGAAGCTGAAGTACATTACATATAATTGGTTCCACCTACATACAATTTGTTGAGGGGAAAAGCAACAAGATGCAGGTTCTCACCACGACTGTAGGCACAAGGCATATTCCTGACACCCCAGCAGCTTTCCTGCAGACCGGCCTTGGATGAGCGTCCACAGGGGAGTGCTGGTTGGAGCTGTCACAGCTCCCAGCCACCACCTCCTGGTCCTTCCTCACCTGAACTGTAGACAGGGACTGACTTCAGTATGTGCACAGGAGGGACCACGGTCCCATACCCACATGCTACATACAGCAGATGATGAGGGGGACACAACTTTTTACCAGGGCCTGTAGTGACAGGGCAAGGGACAACAGTTTTAAACTGAAAGAGATTGCAGTATAGACTGGACATAAGGAAGAAATTTTTTACAATGAGGGTGGTAAGACACTGGAACAGGTTGCCCAGAGAAGTTGTGGATGCCCCATCCCTGGAAGTGTTCAAGGTCAGGTTGGATGGGGCTTTGAGCAACCTGATCTAGTGGAAGATGTCCCTGCCCATGGCCTGTCATAAGACTAGATGATCTTCAAAGGTCCCTTTCAACCCAAGCCATTCTATGATCCTATGAACTTTCACTTGCATTTTCAGCCCAGGAGCTGAGCGGGTGCTATCCTGGATATTACAGATTGCACAAGAAAATTTTGATATTGCCGAAGAGAGTTTTTCCTCACAGCTGTCCCAGTGCTGATGGCACTGACATACTGACTCAGCTGGGTGCCAGAAAGCATCCATGGTGGACACAAGACCAAGAAGGTGGCAAGCCCAGGGCATTTCAGCACTTGGATCCCAGGTTCCCGTGACTCAGCCAACAGCATTAGTGATGGAAAAAATATGTTGAAGGCCCTTTCTATGAAATGTGTGACTGCTGGTTTAATTGCTTTAATGAGAAAACAGGTTAATTGAAATAAATAATATTGGTACACTAGTTATAGCTGCACTAATGCTATCCCAGCAGCCAGGTCAGGATCCCACGTGAGCTGATGGGAGGAAAGGGAGGAAGACAGGAGCACGCTGCTCTTCTGGCGGAGAGGAGCAGGGATTCCTTCTTAGCAAGAGCCTTGCAGCAAGAGGCTTCATGCTGGCAGGGAGCTGGCAAAAGCTCTGGCTCGCCAGTGCTCCCACCATCCTAGAAGGACAGGGCATAAATGTTTTTCACCCCTCTGGCACACTGCAAAGTCTCCCCCTGGGCCCTCCAGCAAATTTTTGTAGCAAGAGTTATTGGCCAGCTCTTGCTGTGCTGTCTTGTACTCCTCATGTGGAGATGGTAATGCCAGAGGGTTTCATAAAAACCTTCATGCTTATCTGCACACTTTGAAGAAGCAAATGCCCAGTTCTCTGAAGTCATTCCCCCAGCAGGGTGGGGGATGCTGAAGTGGGCTGTACAGAGGTAGCATGAAGATGTTCTGTCTTCCCACTTGCTGTGCTGCTCCTCCAGTTGAGTTGTAGCAAGATATTCCACTCATGTTGTCTCATTTTAAGGTGGTCCTCCTCTTCCCTCTTTCCAGTTGCTGTTTTTCCCAAGCAGAATAGCCCCCAGGGCCTCTCCAACCTCCCAACAGCAAGAACCTTTCTTGGAGGAGACACTAGCAGGATGACACAGGGAACCCCCAGAGGGTACCTGGACTGAGCTGACAGAACCTAGTGTTCGTGTGTTGTTTCTCCAAGTTATTCTGTGATTCCCCCCAAAAAACCCAGAGCGGCCCATGGTTGCCTTGCAGCCATCAGCTCTCATGGCACTCATGCCAGCAGAGCTTCTCCTTCCCTCCACACGCCCTTCCAAGCAGCCGCATACGGGTGAGCAGTCCTCCACCCTTCACACACTTTAGCTTGGCACAACCAGCTGAAGAGCAGGAGAACAAAGGACAACCCCAAACTAGTCATTGAATCAGATGAACCTTTTGCTCCAAAGGGATCTCACATGACAACTGATTTCAGGCTCTTGCAGACCTACAGAGAAAAGGCTGTGTGTGCAATGTACTGGGGCTCCGAGTCTTCACGCCCAGCAGGAGCTCCTGACCTTTGCTGAAGGCAGCAGGCAGTACAGGTAGGTTGGACCTTTGGAAATCAGATCTTTTACCATTTGACTCTATCTAAAGGGAAGTTGGCCGATATCTGAAGACAGCAAGCAGAAGAGGGAGGAATGAAGTTACGTTTGTGCTCAATCTGACCTACTAAACCAAAGAGCCCAATGCGAGCATTGCAATGTAATATCTTCACCTCCTGCAGACTTGGATTTAAAAAAATGGTTTACAAAACATTCTTGTAGGTCTTGCTGAATCTTTTACTTGTCTGTGCCTTAAAATAAACATGCTGCTTTAGCTAACCCAAGCGGGTCTGGCTGTCTCTTTGGCAAGATTCTAGCCGACCCTCTGGAAGGGAACGTTACCTCTGCCCTGTCTGCCAGGGGACATGAACACCCCTGTCCAGACGAGAGCTTGGCTACCAAGCTGTGGGCCCAGGGCAGCACCTGGGGCTCCACAGAGCCGTAGGGAGATGCCTAATAGGCGCCTGCTCGCAGCCGGCCCCGGCTGCCCAATGTCGAGCTCCTCAGGGCTCCTGCGGCTGCAGACAGCACCTCCTGCTCTCCCCTGCAGGCACTCATCACCACACCGCCACGTCTGGGCACCTCTCATTCTTTAATTATGTCTCTCACATAATATACCTGAAATAAGGACGTTTCATGTGAAGTGGGAATAATTCACAGAAAGGTCTGGTAAGTGACCGAGGCACTTGCAATGCAGACTTCCAGCACCTGTCCTCTCTTATGTCTCTTCCCCCACTGGAATAAAGCAGGGAAAAGACGCTCAAACCCAGAGTCCTGCCCTCTGAGCAGAGACCTGCATTGAGCAAGCCAGCAGAAAATGCTGCAGAGGGCAAGTGACCCAAACCTGCCATCTCTTTTCAAGGCTCCTGTCTCCAACCTGCAAGGCGATGCCCATTTCCACGTGTGGCTCGGTACTCGCACTGAGGCACCGGTCAGGGGGTGGGAGGCCAGCTGAGCATGCAGCCTGACCGCTCCTCCTGCTGAACGGGGCACGGTACAACAAATAACGCAGCACAGAGGTGGAAACAGAGAAAGGGGAAATCTTCTCATACCCCACTGGTGTTGTCTTCTCAGCCGGAGAGACAGGGGTCCTGTTCCTCATCTCTTTATGTAGTTTATACTTAATAGACCTGGGTAGAAACAAATCTGTAAGGGAGGCAATGGTTGACTTCAACACCAGTCCCTGCAAAAAACTCGGTTCTGGGGCACAGGGTAGGAGCACTTTGAGGTGGAGGTCCTCTTCACCCCAATGCCTAAGGACTTTTCATTTCATTTCAGATTGAGCACATCTCCACTCGAGTTCCAGTATCACTGTCAAGACTGCTTGAAAGCAGTTTTCAGCATTTTCAATACAACCTGATTCTCACAGAGGCTCTAACTACTACAAGAAAACACAGCTGGCAGCTGCTATCTGTCCAGTGCTGCCCATGCTGCCTGTATACCCACTGCTCATTGCAGCTACCCATGGACCCCCTGCTCATCGCAGCCCAGAGGACTTTTCTTGCTTTCTTTCCGGTATTTCTACCTTGAATAACAGAATCATCCACCTTGATAGTCTGGCGATTTGTAAAACATCGGTCAATTAAGTAAGAGATGGGTTAACCACATGGACCTGAGCCATCGTGGTGCTAGCGTGCCTGCCTACTAGCACGACAGCTATATTGTTGCCTGGAGAACTTCTCCTCCCCTGGAACTTCCCTGCAGTCATTGATTTTCTAAAAGTATTTGCCAGAAGAACGGGTTATATTTTTCAGAGTTAAAGAAGAGGGGGACAGTTCATTTTGCTAAGAGCAGCACGCAATCCTCAGCTGCTTGGAGAGTGTTGAAGAGCCCCGGCCCCCAGTCTCTGCTGCACCGAGTCCCTCCTCTTCCCCGCCGATGGCAGCAAGGCAACAGACCGCTTGTCTTTCCCTTGCCTTAGTCAGACATACTTGAGGAGCTGACGCAAGCCCCTCACCAAGTCGGCTGGTGTAAACCATGCCGGGAGGGATCCTCAGACACGGCGAGTGAGGATTTATGACTGGAAGTCCAAGTCCCTGCCTACTCCAGACAAGCAAACTGTGGCAGAGTGGGTGAATAATTCATATTAAGTGGAAAGGTATTTATGGACGCAATCGCAAAATCCTTTCCATGGGTTTATCATCAGCTCTAAAAATAAGTGACTGCCTACTCAGGTCTTTCTGCCTTTGATGATAGCTGTAATATTTGTGGGACTTTAATACATACATCTAGCCTCAAAGCAAGAAGTGTGATTTAAGGGGTTAGAGGAGCACCTAAAGAAATGCAAACGCTGGCTGGACTCGGCCGCTTCGGATCACTGCTCAGCGTAGCTGGGTGGGAAGTGGAGCTGGCTCTTGGCTTTGTGCAGAGCTGCAGCACAGCAGCACAGCCTTGGGGCTGCCCTAAGCCAGGTGGGCTGGTGTCAGCCAAGGTATCGCACTTGGATGCTGACCTTAATTTCAATGACGTTGTCCACAGCAGAGGACTCAGAGGTCAAGCCAGCTGCATACTCCTGGGATATTTGTTTATACCAAGAGTAAGCCCTAGTTTAGGATGTTTCTAAGAGAGCTACGCACCGGCAGAGCACTGCAAGGCAGACTGACCAGAACTAAGGCCCTAGCACTGGTACCAGGGTTAATATATTCATATCATACCTGGAATCAAAACATCCTGCCATTATTTAACCCTGCCCCACCTCTGACCATCCTCCCTGTGCTGAGGTTTAAGGACCCCTAATGGAAGCTTCTCAGAAAAGACCCAGCATAAATGTAATGAAGGACTATAAATAATCAGCAAAAGTGAGCATTGACATGCGTTTTGACAGAGCTATTGGAGGAAGAATTTTTTGGTTTTAATGGAAAATATGAACTAGGATGGAAGTAAAATGAGGTTCAGCCTAAAAAAATGCATAGTCCCCTCTGTACAGGGGAAGTGTTCTAATAAAAACCTGAACTATTTGAAGAGCTTGGGAGGGCAGTGATGTTAAGGAGACATCCCTGGGATTTGGGGCAAAGTCACTGACACTTGGCAGGGAGCTGTTTTTTCCATCTTCAGCTCTCAGACATGGTTTTCACTCCCCAGTACCTCAAGGATAATGAAAATTATGAAAACCTTAAAATAAACAACTAGTGGAAACATTCATTTGGGTCTCCTCCTTTACCCACCTGCCAGCACGCATGAAGCGTGGAGAAACTTGGTGACCTTTGGGACTCCTGCACTTTGCCCAGGTTTGGTTCAAAAGCTGCTGCAGAAACAGTGCGGAGGGAAGGCTGCAGGTGAGGCACAAAATTCAGGGAAAGCTTTTCCACAGTACAGTCTCTGAGGTGAGGAAAGCTGCCCTACAGCGAGGAGGAGCTGCTGGGTGCAGAGGGCGAGGAGAGGATCCCACAGACCACACTGGCGTGGCAGCCACCACCCCAGCACGTCACCAGGGGCTGAGACCCCAAACCCCGCTCCGCTCCAAACCAAAAGCAACCTGCCTGTTTGGCTCATCAAACTCCTGGGTTCAGCACCTCCTGCCAACCTGTCTGCCATCGCTGATCTGGATTTTGTTCTTGCTTCTATGGTAAACACCTTCACCTCCAGTTTCCCAGCCTTCAAAGCTCTGGGAAGTGTACTTCTGCCCCACAACGTGGCTGGCAGCAGCAGGAATGAGGGGAGGGGGGTCCTGAGCCCCCAGCAGCACACCAGGGAGCCATGGGCAGGGATGCTGAATAGCCACAGCCCCCTTAGACCTCCCTGTTAATCCAACCTGCTACCAAGAACAGTAATGCCAGCTGTCAGGGTTTCCATTGTTTAGGGATTTTTGATCCATTGGGGATCAAGGATGAAACCTTTCCCTGTCGTTCATGGTTAGGTCTCCCCCAGGCTGGGAGACTCAATTGACCAGGGCAGGCTGTCACTCCAGGCAGCTGGGGAGCCACTGGCTGGTGGGGAGGGTCTGGCACAGCAGCGGCCAAGGACCAGAAGCCTCCCAAGCATCCCCGGTGCCTCACAGACAGACCTCACATGCTGGACAGCTTCAGTGCCACCCAGCATCTCTGCACAGCCCGGGATTTGGTGTGTGCACTTTCCCTTTGGAAATACAGAAGATGAGGGTGGGATCTAGAAAAGAGAGGGTTTTCTAAACAGAAGCAGCCACTTTCCCTTCCTTCAAGATCTCAGCAATAAATATGGACTGTCTGCACCCTTTGCATCATGGCTTGTCAAAACCACAGGTTTCAGGTTTACCCCTGAGCTGGAAGACAAGGACGGGGAGCAGAATGAAGCCCCATAATCCAAGGGGAAATGGTTAGCGACCTGCTACACCACTTAAGTCCACCTAAGGGGACTGAGAGTGAGCTGAAGTGCTCACCAAGCCACTTTCCGTCCTTTATCAGCAGTCCTGGCTAACCGGGGAGGTCCCAGTGGACTGGAGGTTAGCAAATGTGATGCCCATCTACAGCAAGGGCTGGAAGGAGGATCCGGGGAACTACAGGCCTGTCAGTCTGACCTCGGTGCTGGGGAACGTTATGGAGCAGATCATCTTGAGTGCCATCATGCGGCATGCACAGGACAACCAGGTGATCAGGCCCAGTCAGCATGGGTTTGTGAACAGCAGGTCCTGCTTGACTAACCTGATCTGCTTCTATGGCAAGGTGACCTGCTTAGTGGATGAGGGAAAGGCTGTGGATGTTGTCTACCTAGATTTTAGTAAAGCCTTTGACACCATTTCCCACAGCATTTTCCCGGAGGAACTGGCTGCTCATGGCTTGGATGGGCATACTCTTCGCTGGGTGAAAAACTGGCTGGATGGCCGGGCCCAAAGAGTTGTGGTGAATGGAGTTAAATCCAGTTGGCGGCCGGTCACAAGTGGTGTTCCCCAGGGCTCAGTATTGGGGCCAGTTCTGTTTAATATCTTTATCAATGATCTGGACGAGGGGATCGAGTGCACCCTCAGCAAGTTTGCAGACGAGACCAAGTTGGGCGGGAGTGTTGATCCGGTTGAGGGTAGGAAGGCTCTACAGAGGGATCTGGACAGGCTGGATCGATGGGCTGAGGCCAGGGTTAGGTTAATGGTTGGACCTGATGATCTTAAAGGTCTTTTCCAACCTAAACGATTCTATAAAGTATAAACATGAATCCCCAAACAACATCCACTTCACAGGAAATTTTAAAATCTAAAAATTGCCTTGTTGAAGCTTTCTGACTTGGAGGAAGTTTCCAGCATTTGTGTATTTGTCCTCAGCTAGGATAGAGAGGAAATAAAACCCAAATATCAAAATCTCCCACAAGCTGGTAACATCCGTTTTGCCCAGCGGAACAATCACCAAAGCAAAGCAAAAGGCTATTCAAGGTAGGACCAATGTCCAACATCTTCATCCTACCTACAAATTAGAAAGTGCGGTGTGCTTGTCTCTGCATGAATTAATACCAGGTAATTAGCACATCCCTACAGTAATGCTGCACAGGCACCAGCTGGACGGATAAATTACAGCTCGAGAGCTGATTTCCCAAACAAGCCATGGCAGGCACACAGCACAGGCTAGGGCTGGAGCCCGGCCAAGCGAGGAAGCGGCACCACTGCCATTGGCTGTGGGGAAATAACAAGTGCAATTTTCAGTAACTGTTTATAAAAGAGATAGCCATATATTTTCATGTTTCAGTGTAATTGGAATAACTCCTCTTGTCTTTGCCAGAGACTGTTCTTAGATGTGTAACAGCTTAAAGTGAATGGGTTTTGCCATAACTTCAGGTGTTTATAACTGAATGTCACTTTATTGATTCATCAAGGAGGATTTGTCAGGGGAGGAATACCACATTTTCAGTTATCACTGGAGAGAGAGGTGCTGACAACTGTGCTCAGGTTTTTAGTGCCTAATTAGCAGCATGCTGGAACTGCACCTCCTCTCATTACTCCTGATTACAGCCTCATGCTGTAAAGAATTAGCGCAATGTTTATAAAACCCTTCCTCGAGAGTTTTTTTCTGAGGTTTTTTGCCTTGCTGCCAAGCTGTTCACCTCCCCTGCGGGGGGACAAGAGCTGATATTTTGATAAGGAAAAGGGAGGTGGGGGGTGCTGGGGAGATGTGCCCCCCGAGGCGGTGGTTAGCCCTCCTGGGGGAGCCGCAGTAGCAGCAGGCTGGAGAGCCAGCTGCTGCCGAAGGCAGGAGCAGCAGCATCCCGTGAGCAAGCGACTGGAAAAACTCCGTCTCTCTTCACTGAAAACCAGTGCGTCGAACTGGAGCGTTGTTTGGATGGTAACAACTCACTCCCCGTCATGAACACAAAGGCACTTTTCAGGGATCCATCCTGCATCCCCTCATTACTTGTCAAGAGAAAACCAGAAATTCTCAGCACTGGTCGCGTGATCTTCCTTAGGCAGAAAGCGGTCCTCTAGCAAGCTCAGTTTGTTATTGCAGAAGAGATGAGACAGGCCTGCTGTTAAACCCAGCAGCAGTATGACAGCCATATACAGTAAAGCAGTTGTAACACACAGTTTGATTTAGAGCGGCTTTTCCTCCTTGCCTTACCCGGCATCTGCTGCGTTTCATGGATGATGCTGTTTGGGCAAGCCGCCAGGCCCTGAAGCTGGGAATCTCAGCAGGGCAGCCAGAGCACTGCACCCCACGGCTGCCTCCCCAGGAGCCCCTTCTCGATGCCCCCGGCCTCCACTGCCACGGCTTAATTACAGCAGCAGGAAACCCCAATGTCCCTGCTATGCAGGACAAAACATGAAAATGGCAATGCGTTACATGGAGCTGAGAATGAGGAATCCCATGGCAGACAGAAATCACCACCACCACCACCAAAGGAGGAAAAAAAAATGGGATTAGAAATAATATCTAACTAATAGCATCACAAAGTAAAAAATGTACTTTCTGTCACTGTCACGGAGAATACAAGTATGAATCTGAGCTCAACAATAATGAATGTCTCCTATTTGAGTGTCTAATATCCTCCATACATAATGATTACTATGATTGCCCTTCCACAGCATATAGGGCCCCAGCCCAGCATATAGGGACCAGCCTGGCCCCCCCGCTACAATTTAAAGATAACAGTGACTCACTGAGAGATATAAATAGATGTGAGAAGTGCAAATTTAAAATTAGAAAATGAGAAAATTATGATATTATTAGTAGCAGACACAGTACATCTGATGATTTTACAGGTGAGTTTCAAGGATAATTTTGCTTAGGAAGAAGATAATGAAGTGAAGTCATCTTGCCAATGCTTTTACTTTACAAATGACTAAATTTTAAGCAGAATACTTACACTATAGATAAACAGAGATGAAGGAAAAGGTATTGTGACTTTGTTAGGAAAATTAAGCTGACATGGTTGTCCAAGCCAGAGTGCAGACAGAGATAAGGAGCAGACCACTGATAGGTAGGGACTCTTGGAACTAAAGCACGTAGCTTTTGTATAGTAGAACAAAAACACTGTACAGGACAGAGGGTATCCAGGCTGAAAATGGAGTAAGTGGTAGTGTCCCCTCTGGTAGGCAGCTTTGCTCAGGCCCTGGTGAAGAGTAACGCAACGTTACGTGAACTGGAATCATAGAACCATACAATTCCATGTACCTTGAGTCTGTGAATCTGCAGGTCTCAAGGGTGGGACTCATGAGGCACAAGCCAAATGCTGGGGTTGGGGGTTAGACTTGAATCTGCAGCAGAAGCATCCTGCTGCTGAGCCCAGGCAAGGAGAGGCCAAGAACTTCTAGTCTGAATGCAGAGGGAACGAGTCTGAGACTGACTCCAGAGGAGGAGGGAGAGAGCAAGAGGAGAGCAGGACTAGAGCTGGTGGCACGAGTCAGGCTGGGAGTCGAGGCTGAGGAAGGCAGAGGGAGGAATGGAGAGCAGAACCGCGTGGGTGCAGAGATCTGCCCTGAGACGCAGGTAGAGTTGGGAGGTGGGGAGCAGGTCATATGGACACTGAGACTCACAGGCACAAAGAAATTGGGACCAGATTCAGGGAGAGTGAGGTGAAGGCAAGCATGGGGAGGGAGAGACTAGTCAGACGGGAGGGGTGGAAATGGCTGGTTCAGACTGACCATATATGAGGTAACATGAGAAGTGTGAAGGCACCAAGAGAGAAGGGTACCAAGTTCAAATAAGTAGCCCAGTTAGAAACACCAGCAAGAAGCACGTTAAATAAAGAGTCATGTACCACTTAGAGGTGTCCCACAGGAGCAGCTGGATGAAATTTATGGCTCTGTGATACTGCTGTGGTGGGTTGACCTTGGCTGGACACCAGGTGCCCACCAAAGCTGCTCTATCACTCCCCCTCCTCAGCTGGACAGGAGGAAAAAAACATGATGAAAAGCTCGTGGGTCGAGATAAGGACAGGGAGATCACTCACCAATTACCGTCACAGGCAAAACAGATTTGACTCAGGGAAATTCATTTAATTTATTGCCAATCAAAAGCCAGAGGAGGGTAATGAGAAAATAAAAATGAATCTTAAAACACCTTCCCCCCCACCCCTCCCTTCTTCGTGGGCTCAATTTCATTCCCATTTTCTCTACCTCCTCCCCCTCAGCGGCACAGGGGGACGGGGAATGGGGGTTGCGGTCAGTTTGTCACACATTCCTTCTGCCGCTCCTTCCTCCTCAGGGGGAGGACTCCTCACACCCTTCCCCTGCTCCAGCGTGGGGTCCCTCCCACGGGAGACAGTCCTCCACAAACTTCTCCAATGCGGGTCCTTCCCACGCGCTGCAGTTCTTCATGAACTGCTCCAGCGTGGGTCCCCCGCGGGGTCACAAGTCCTGCCAGCAAACCTGCTCCAGCGTGGGCTCCTCTCTCCCTGGATCCGCAGGTCCTGCCAGGAGCCTGCTCCAGCGTGGGCCTCCCACGGGGCCACAGCCTCCTTCGGGCACCCACCTGCTCCTGTGTGGGCTCCTCCACGGGCTGCAGGTGGATATCTGCTCCACCATGGACCTCCATGGGCTGCAGGGGGACAGCCTGCCTCACCATGGTCTTCACCACGGGCTGCAGGGGAATCTGCTCCAGCGCCTGGAGCACCTCCTCCCCCTCCTTCTTCACCGACCTTGGTGTCTGCAGGGCTGTTCCTCCCACATATTCTCACTCCTCTCCTGTTGCAGTTGCTGTCGTGCAGCTGTTTTCCCCCTTCTTAAATACGTTATCACAGAGGCGTTACCGCTGTCACTAACGGGCTCGGCCTTGGCCAGCGGCGGGTCCGATTTGGAGCCGGCTGGCATTGGCTCTATCAGACATGGGGAAAGCTTCTGGCATCTTCTCACAGAAGTCACCCTGGTAACCCCCACCCCCGCTACCAAAACCTTGCCACCCAAACCCAGTACAGATACACAAGAGGTCACATTAAGTAATAATAGTTCTTTGGTTTTAAAACATGGAAAATGGAAGCCAGGCTATTCTCTGTGGTACATGGTGGGTGGATGAGAGATAATCATCATAAATTGAAGACAGAGAAGTTCAGACTCGCAAGGAGAAACTTCCACATCAAGGACAGTCAAGCACAGGTTGCCCAGAGAGGTTGTAGAGTCCCTGCCTTGGGCATTTTCAAGACCCAAATGGAGAAAGCCTTGAGCAACCTGGTCTGACCACAGATGCTGTCTGAACACAGCTTTGGGAAGGGAATGGTCCCTGCTCTATCACTGACCAACAGTTTAATTCTCCAGAGTTAAAAGCAAACAAGAGGATGGCTTGGGAAAACAATTAAAAAAACTTGCCATGGGCAGCTGTGAGGCAACAGAGGGTTAAGTGGGAAACAATCTCTGCCAGCCTGGGGAGTCAGAAGCTTGCTCCAAGGTCACCTATCTTCTGCAGAAAATTTCTGTGAAGCCTACTAAGCAACCTCACATGACTCATCTCTTTTCATACCAAACTGTTCAGAAGATAACCATCCTACCTCTTGCTCTGTTAGCTCAAATGCCATTTTTTTAGACAGATCCAAAGTTTCCATTCCTTCTAAGGACTGATAAATTATCTGCACAAGAAAATACCTCTGCTTCTCCCTGTTGCCTTTAATTAAAATCCAGAAAGCTACGAACAAACTCCAGTGAATATTATCAAGTTTGTAATGTCAAGCATGCAAAGGGTAGAAACGGGAGGAAGGCAATCTTAATCCAGCCTCCTGGTGCATATGCAATAACACCCAAATGCTTACACTGAAGCCACTGTAGCATGTGAAGACCTTAAACAATCACAGCAGCCTCAGATATTTATGTTGTCTTAAACCCCCGTGACTACCTAGTAGCCTGGTGGGATCTGCTGCCACTGAAGAATTTGCATAGCAAAGTTATGCCCGAGTCCTAAGATCTGGGATCCCCATAAACCTGTCCGATGAACCAGGAGGCAAGCAAACCGATTGCTCTCTTGGCTCTGTGGCTGTTTCACCACGAATTGGTGAATGACATTCCCACAAAGCATTTCAGTTTTCACAACTCACTGATTTCTGACAAAATTATCTTTGCTGGAAAATTCCTACCCAGTTGTAGCTCTGAAGACACAACTGCACAAATACAATAGAAGCTGACCCTCTTCAGAAAGCGCCGTACCCCACTGGTGGATTTTACCCTGGCCCTTGACGGTTTGGTGATCTCCATTCTGGTCACTCTAATCAGAGAGAGAAGGATGGGATTTGAGAAAGTTGAGGTGCATTCCATTGGCGCTCTGAAGACGAGGAGTAGCACGATGGATCTGGGCCAGTATTTTACTGGAAGCTTGCACAGGGCTCAGAGAGCCGGGGTGTTATGTTTACTGTGACGAGTGCGGCTTGGTAGGTGGCCCGCTGCATGCTCAACAAGCTGGAACTTCTCCAAAGCTCCCTTCTGCAATCCCATTGTTTGCCCAAGCAAATTGCTGAATTTCATTTTTGACACCGAAACATGTTTCAACAGAACTAGATTCCCCTTTCTCACAAAGCTGCTCATGCAGCCCTGCTTTTAAAAGCATGTATCACTGACCTGAATGCAACTGCTTTTCCTCACAACAGCACTCTAAACCAAAAAAATCCCTAATACACCGTTAGTCATCAGTGAAATTCCTGATGACAATCAAATACTTAGCACATATCGTATGTGTCGTTGCCTTGAGAGGACTGGTTTAACAAGGGTGTTTAAATTCTGCGGCAGTGTAATGTTCTTCCTCTGACAAGACAGCCAGAGCTGTACCTGGAGCCCAGGTAACAGGGCGTCCCGACGGGACCGCCTGCTCTCTGCAGTCAGTGGCACTTGGGAGTCACTGAAGGTTAGTCTCAGGGTGAACCTTCAATTACCTTTTCATGAAATCATGAATTTGGATAAATCTGTTCCATAACCGTAGTGTTTCAGTTTGCCTTGTTCTTCAGTAATACGGGGCAACACTAATCACAGTTTGTATGAAACTGAGTGCACATATACGTACAGTGGCCAGTATTCCTCTTTGCTTACCAGTTCTAATCCAGCAACCCAAACACCAGATTTAGTTTTTATTCTCAGGGCTCTTTGAGCACAAGACAATTCAGTTTTAGTTTGAAACTCATTCATTTGAGTTTATAAAGGAATGCAAATTTATTGTGAATGTTTTCTGCAAGCCCCAAATAGTATCTGAAGGAGACTAGACTAAATTCTGGTGAAAGATTTGTGCAATTAACTAAGGACAGTAAAGTTATGAGCAAAGACTGTTTTCAAAAGACTATTTAAAGAAGATAGACCTTCTCTCCCACACTTAGTATGTGAAAGCTCTGCTGTTGATGTATTTTTGTATGAATAGCATTGATCATCCATAAATCTGTGCTCACATAGGTTTGAATATGCTATGCTGTTATGCCACACTTAGAACATTCCTAACGCTTTGACCATTGCTATTACTAGCTCCAATGAGTTTAAGAAAACTAGGATTTAATAATGCAAAAATTTATTTTCAATTATATGGAACTGTAGATTTTCACCACCATCCATGAGATGGATTCTTTACCTTATGTGAAGCTACTGAAAACTTCTATTAATAAATCAGGCCAAAATTGTCAACTCTATGGAAAAAATTAGACTTCCAACTCTGTATTAGGCATCTACATTAAAATGACCTTTCCAAAGACATTGAGATTATGTAGCTCCTTTTCATTTCAGGGGACTTTTACTGTTAACACTAAAGAAATATTCAGAACACAAGTAGAATTTTAAATCATATTGAGACGATTAGCTTCAGGCACTTGCATTTCAAAAATTTTTGTTTTTAAATACATAGCTTGTTTTCCAATATAAAAGTAGCAGTTTGAAAACGTCTGTATTTAGATACTGCAGAGTTTAAGCATTTGCATGTCTACGTTCAGCTTATATTTGCATAAGTATGTCAAAATGTTTTTTAATTCCTCCGCACGCTTTAGGAGAAACATGCAAGAACTGACAGATTTGTGGGAAAAAACCCTCAAGTTGGCCATTAGCAAGAGTCAGTGATTTACATATCATTATCTAGACATCCACAACAGACAAATCTGCCAAATAAATGGAATGCCAATGTGATAGCTGACTTCTAATGTCCACATCTTCCTTACTACAATTAAAAAAATAACAGCAACAATGGGAAACAAGCACTGATACAAGGAGACTTAGAACTTTAATTCACCTAACTTAATCATTTATGAGAAGTATTTCAGTATATTATTAATCACAAAACATCAAACTAATTTTCAATGAAAAACATCTCCAGCCTCAAAAATCATGTAGACCTTGCTTACAGAACGGGAAAAACACTTCATTACTTTTCATTTCACCAGAAAAGGTAAGTCATTTGCATTGAATCAGCATCTCTAAGATGATGCTCAGGGAGAGCTGTTGCATTTTGAGGGTCTATATGCTCCTATGGAGCAATTGGAAGGTTATTGGAATTGGAATGGCAATTGGAAGGATATTCAAGACCACAAACTTTCAGCACTCCTTGCTTCCACAGTAATTACTAAGGCTTTTGCACTATACTATCTGTGGTCATTATCAACAAAGGTACTTAAAATACATAATTCCTATTAAATTTAATGATTAATTGGATTTTTGCAATCTCCCTGCATGCTGACCCCTAGAATCTTATCCAGCCCTTGAGGGAACTAAACGGAAAATGCAGTGCTGCTCTTAGTACTTACGTAAACAGCCATGAAACATCAGGAAGTGCTTTCTATCCGTGTTCTGCCAGCAATGGAAATTGGAGTCAGATTGTGGTTTAATGAGACAATCTTCATAAGCAGATGCTAAATGCCCCTCAGTTAGAAACCACCAAAGAGAGCAAGTTAGAACAAGGATGACTTGAATATAAAAACTACCAAGGATATGCATAAGTCCTAGAAGCTGCTGTACCTGTTGCACACAAGTGGAAGAGCAAGCAACAACCTTATGTAGCCTTCTACCCAGTCTTACCTCTAATTTTGCAAGGAACGTTTTATAAGATAGAATTTTTATGTCTGCTTCGTGTAGGGGGCACAGTGCCAAATTCAACAGTGGCTGCAATGCTAGACCGTAGCGGAGTAAGTAGCAGGCAGGCAGGGGTCTTCCAGGGAAGATTCATGGCAGCTCTCTGAAACACACACGTTTTCTTGAAGGGAAACACTGAAGCAGGACTGGAATATTCAGAACTCTGGAGAATGATGCTCAGCGTCCCCATAAACCCAACATTTCTCTTTTTTTTGGGACACACGGCAGCTGTGTTTTCACATCACTCCTTCTCAGTTTCCAAAATTGAAGTTGATATTTGTGCAGTTAAAGACAAATATTCATGTGCTGTAACTATTATCATGGGTATGTTTATAGAAGTCTTCTGTTGAATGAGCAGCTGTGTCTTCTGATGTGTGTAGATGTATCTGACATACAGCATAAACGCTAGGAGATGCCATTTTTTGGACATGCAGGCTCATAGCGCAGGCTGATAATCTGTAAAATACAGACTGCTCCCATCAGCCTGCACAAACATCTTATTCTTTCTCTTTTTTTTTTTTTTTTTTTTTTCTTCTAGTCTGGTAGAACGGTCAATGTTTTAGAAGATTTCAAGGCTCTGAAGCTTTTTTTCATCTCACTCTAATCCTTATTAATAAGCTTTCAGTATGCTAGTTAGTTTTATTTTTAAAAGTTACCAAATTTGGCCAAAAGCAGTGTTTCACTGCTTTGTATTCTTTAACAATTACTATTACTCACTGAAGCACAAAATGATCATGCATTATATTTTTTTTTAAATGCCCAAGTTCTTTTTTAACCTTTTTTTCCCCCAAATATGTATTATCTCGCACACAGTCCCATAATGAAGACAGACAAAAGACAGCTTAGGCACTATAGTAACTTTTGTCTCATTTCTCCTCTGCTGAATTATGAATTTTTCTATATGTAATACATCAAAAAAAGAGGTCAATTGGTGTTGCGATATATATATAGAACATACTTCTTGATCTAAACCTGTAGTCCCTCCCCCTAATTCAGGAAAAGTTACCAGAATTTTATTGCAAAAAAAAGTGAGTGAATACATAGCCTATACATATCAAAAATCTGTCTTCAAAACGATCTCCCTTTTATCCAAAAAAAGGGAGTGAAAAGGAGCAGTGGCCAATCTCAGAGCCTTGCATATGCTTAGCAAGTACAGTCCTGCTGAATGCAGTTTTTCTCTAGATATTTGCTGAAGGTTCTTGGTGGCTGCTCTGCAAAATTTGGGTCCTGCTAGAATACATTTGGATTAGCAAACACAGTGATACCTTCTTGGTATCTAGCTCCTAACAGGTCTTAACACAACCTGCTACTCATTCTGATAGATCTCTGTGTACTATTCCCATGCTTCCACATTGAACTCTAAGCAAACTCAGAAATAATCTGTATGGTATCTTCTATAAAACAAATGTTTCCTTTTTCAAATATGTTTCTGGTTGTGTAACAATCTTAAGGAGAAACGTTGAATGCCTTTCAGAGTCTGCTTCAAAAGAGGAAGAAAGCAGTATATCAAGGTTGTATCTGTTCAACCCCCTGACTCCAAAAAAGTGGGTTTGATATTGAAGAGTACTTTCACCAGAGAGGCATGAGGATTAGAAGACAAAAAGCTCCAGCTATTTTCAGTGCAAAAATCTTGAACATTGGTCTCATCTCTGAAATACAGCTCAGAAATTTAGCAAACATTGCCTGTAGCTGCGTATCAGCAGTCTTCCTTGACATGAGAGATGCAGAGAGAAGACTGACGTGACATAACATTAGGATGATCAGCTTCTAGAAACACAAATAAATGTGCACGTGTGAAAGTATGTAACTCGAGCTGAATGTCGTTAGCACATCTCATGAGAGCTGATTAAAGCAGCCATTACAATAAAGCAACATTTAGTGAAATAGAGTTGAAATAACATAACGATCACAGCTCAAAGCAGTTATGTACATCAACTTGTGTTATGATGTGATGGCATTCAAATTCTGAACAGACTATACTTGACAGCAGTGAGATTTTCAGGCATCCATGGATATTGAATCACTTAATACTGTAGCATGCTAATAAAATATTTGGAGACCTTCAATTTTTTTTTCTAACTTAAAATCAGTAACAGAAAATACAGAAATGAATCCTAGTGAATAGCTGAAAATGCTTTGTAGATCCGACCATTAAAAGATTATATTCCATTTGATTGACATATATGCATAAATTGTTTCCGGAGGAGCACTCATTAATACAATCATATCAACCTAACAAATTTGAGTACAGATGGAAATTTCAAATACAGGCTTAAATAGCAAATTAAACACACACAGAAAGGCATGCCTCTTCAATAAGCAACAAAAGCCTAGCATGGCAGGATGTTCTGAGCACCCCCTAAATTCTCCAAACACCAGAAATCTGCATTAAATGTAATATTTTGTCTTTTTGGGAAACGCTGCTTTAATAGCTAGTGTGTTAGTAAATAATTCTAAAGCTCCTTCTCCATATTCTCTGACAGATCCTGCCGTCTGTTTTCTCTCCTGGATTACATAACCTCCGGAATGCAGATCAAGGACACGACTGATGATCCTTCTGTAATTACAAGCTCCCTAATGCTGCCGACATGAGTTCCATACAAAGAGCTAGGTAGAAAGTACCTTGCCTTTTTCAGAGCCCTTACAATCTCTTATGCAGGCAGCAATCACAAGCCATTAGAGGGAAAGAAAGAATACAATTTATTTGTACTTTTGGGAAGAAACTGGAAGATATTACTCAGTTCATTTCAAAACTGGTGATGTCTGCAAACAATCCTCCTTATATATCCAACACATTCTTACACAACTTCCCCCAAAGGGATTAATCAACTATAAGAGCAGATTCTTAGGATTAGCCTAAAAATTAATTCACTTAAGAAGAAAAAAAAAATGGTAAGAGGCAGACAATTTTGCAGACATTTTTGAATATAGACCAAAGAAAGTTTATTTCTGCCTCACCACACTCTACCATTAAGACTGCAAACAACAGATTCCAGAGATCTCTGTATTTAAAAGATGAAGCCTGTGTTTGTTTGCATGGTAGTTGACTTGCATAGTTCATTTATTACAATCAATCAGTAGCAAAGTTGCTGCAAAATGAACAACCCTTGAATACAGATTACGTAGAATATTAATTTCAGTAATAATTGAGTACTTGGAGGCTTGCATGTAAAGAGACTAATGTATTATACATCTCACGTTACACTGTGAGAGGTTAGAGGACTTTGAAGCCTTACAAGACAGAAACCACAAGCGTGCATACTGCATTACCAAGAGGGAAAACAAAGACTGAATTTCTAAGACACACAAACTTAAGATCAACCCAGACAAAGGTGGGGGGCAAAGTGGACAGTTTACACTGTAAAGCTACTCTTTCAAAGCAGACAAACCATATCTGGATTATTTAAACTTTTAGAGAAAAGTCACAAAAGTATCTGCAATGGAATACTGCAACCCACAGATTATTAACATGTACTGAAACAAAGCTTTCTCCTCTTACAGATAAAGGTAACTGAAGAGGTACATGTACTGCTGGTTTAATCTATGAATACATCTAAAGGGATGGCACGCTAGCTTCAAATAACTGCTCTCAGGCAACTTAAAAAAAAAAGAAAAAACCCCCACCCCAACCAACCAACCCACCACGCAACCCTTTTTGGCGTCCTCAGTTCTTGATGCATTTTCAACACTTTCTAGAAGTCCCCACTCTCAGTCTTTCAGCCCAAGCTGAATTCTGTCATTGAACAAAGTCAGCAGTTAAACATAAAAAAATGTCACCTCTTCATGTGTGTAAGTAGACAAAGCTTTGTGTATAAGAGAATTCATCCCTGTTCTTCTATAATCCATGTTGTGGAGGTATGCTATAGTAAGGGACAACTACTAATTTTGAATTAATAGTTATGAAGAAAGTTATGAGGATCTGTTTGTGACATTAACTGTACACAGGTAAGATTTTTCTGGTAAGGGCAATTGTAAATTTCTGTAGAAAAAGGTAAGAAGAAACAAAGCTAAGTAAGTTCTGGTAAATGAAGACTGAAGATTTCACATATTGAAATTTCTTTTAGTTACAAGGATGAGCTTAATAGTAAGTCTATACATGATCATCTTAAACCTACAGCTGAGACACCGGACCAAATAGCACAAGATAAAGTTCCTTTAATTTTAATAATGGAATTATGAAAGTAACTAGAGGCCTCAGATACTTCATGTCTTAAAACTTCACAAACATCACCACAAAAAAGCAACCAAGCAATACAGACTTTCATCTGTATATGATCCAAATAGTGCATATGCAAGTGTTTGTGGGAACACTGAGACAGACACAGGAAACAAGCCAGGATGTCCTGTCTGGCTTCAAGCTGCTGCTCCAGAAGGATGCAGATCTTCTGTGCATCTTGTGTTATACCTGCCAGTCCTATGCCGTTGTCAAAGGGTATGGCAGAAGATCCGAAGTGGCATGAAATCCCTACGTGCTAACATCTGCATGTCACCTAAAGATATGCAATCTGATTTATGACAAACTTCTGAAAACACAATTCAATTTAACCATTCACACATGTACCTGAACACCTAAAAGTCACTATTTTCATGCAGTTAAAGGCTATGGATATGGGCGTCACAACTACAAATATGGCAGCGTATGAACTGTTTGTAAAATCATCAGTACATATATTCATTACAAACAGTAGCGTATACTCCAAGTGAAGAACGACTTGATACCAAATCATACACGGATATTGTAATCAGTGGCATCTTCTGATGCTGGACTCCCGTTCTTCGGTCAGTCTCTCTCTCTTACGTTAGTGCTGTAACCACTCCTATTTTTCTTTCCTTCCGTTTTCCCTCCCACAAGGTGGCGATCCAAGAAATCCCTTAGGTAACTTGGCTGCATATTTTATAGCAAGGTACAGATTTTTTTGAGGAAATGGAAGTAATGAAAGAACCGTATTTCAAAACACTCCCTTCTCTACCTCAGAAACCAACAACTTAAAAACTAATTCTAGAGAAGTATACCACCAAAAATACGGTTGCCACCGAACTACTGTCATAACAATACATCTAAAAAGATATATAATACAGTGTATTTAAAACACACTTCTCCCTCCATGGCTCAGGGCGGTTAGCTTAAAATGGGACATTCCAGATACTTTTTAGGTCTGAAAACACTGAAAAGCACAAAAGGCAGCTGACTGACTGTTCGGGCTCCACAAAGGATACAGTACTTACCTTTAGAGAACATACTTTATTTAATAGAAGTTTTTTTCTCCAATATACAAAATAGGGGACTGTAGTCCCAATTAACATTTACATAGTTACACAGCAAATAATTTCCACCATTTACAACAACTGATGACTTCCCCACACTCCCCACTGTATTACAGCCAAGAAAAAAACCCTACAATGTTTACATACTGATCACTTATATTTTGTACTTCCCTGCCTCTTTTCTTTCTAAGCTGCAGTTTCTGATATCAGTTTAATTAAGAACTTACAATTATTTCAGCTGCACTAAAAGAAAAATGAAATATATAATTTGGAATACTATCTCAAAAACCCTATACAAAATAAAAGTCAGTATCTTATAAAAATACATTGCAGGAGTAAAACCAGTGATAGAACAAAAATGTTTTAAAATTTGTTAGGGTATAAAATATTTAGCAACTAGCCTCAGCTTNTACTGTACCTTTAGTATGCAAAGGACTTCATCCTTCTAACGTGCACCAATATCCAACTGATTCACCCCTTAACCCTTTTCCCATTGAAAGCTGAAAAAGGTTTTAAAATCATTTGAATCCCTTAAGAAAAATGCAATCATATTTTCTGCATCTCCCACAATATTTAATCTTTACTTTACAATGCTGGTAGTTTAATGATGATACATAATTTTCTATAAAAGAATTCTAGCCAAACCAAGGCTTTAGAAACTTTGCATTTTACAAAAGCAATTTGTTACTGTATGACAGTTGCTAAATAGCCCAATTTATTTAGTGACCCTGTTAAAAGATTTGTTCAACTGAGTGAATAGGTGAAGTCATTTCCTGAGCTAAAAGATACAGATAAGTAAATAGTCAGTTATAGCAGCAGACAGGAGACATTCTTTTTAAAAGTTGTAACAGTATCAATAAAATAACATTAGAAAATCACAATTATGTAAAAATCACTAGCTGAAGAGGGAGTGACAAGGACATCCAAGACCTGATTGCCATAATCTGGAATGCACATCCCATGACTTTCCAGAAATTACATTCAGCTACTGCCAAACAACAGACTGGTAAGTGGAAGAATGTCAAATCACAATAGTTCACATTTCTTACAGATCAGGTGTTTTGTCAAGATTTAATTCTTAATGCTGTTTCATAAATCTAAAGCAAGGTAAACTGCTTAGTTTCAGAAATTTTCACCCTCCAGGACTTAAATATTATTAAAGGAATGTGGTATCTTCAGTCTCATGAAATTCCAAGCCTGTTTCTTTTTATTACTCAGATATAATTTACACTTGAGACCTTGAGTGGTTTTTAAGACAGTCACTCATGCCATTGGCAACAGAAGTGGATTCATTTTTAGGAGAGGGAATAATATTCTGAAAATGGTTTACTTCCATCCAAATCATTCTAATTTGCTTAGAGTATGAAACATTAACAAATTATTAAAGAACTATAAAGACCAGTATACCACCACTGCACCATCATTTTCTTATGATACGCGTGCTTAAAGTCTTCTATATAATAGTTTGATCACTTTTTTTCATTCATTCATGGAAAGAGGATATTCTAATTTAATTAAATAAAGTACTTCATTTAGATACCAGTTCCTCCACAAGGAAATCTCTCTTCTGTGTTATTCATTTTTTTATAGACATTGTAGGCATTGTTTTTAGAATTTGTATTGGCTCTTCTTTAACATTTAAACATAATTAGTTTTAACTCAAATCAATATATAAAATTTCCAATACTTGTTAGAATAAAGGACAATACACAAGATCCTAAGTTACAATAATTTATAAATAAAAATAAACTATTACAAACCAAATCTTTCCCCATACGGAGATTAAAAGCCATAATCTTGACTGATTGTTCCCGATCATACATTATAAATAACGTAAGCTTCTTCAGAGAAGCAAAACATACTTGCCTCCCTGACACCAGTTTATATCTTCAGTTAAACTACTACCATCAAGAAGGCAATTGTGTTGGGCCCAGATATATCTTCTTGCTTACATGTTAACCCTCCCAACCTCATTCTTTTAAACTTAAGCACAGGAAACTATGTTCACGGAGTCCTTTACCTTTTATACACAAAGTCTGTATAAAATACAGATTTCTAATGCTCCTATTGCACCAATCTGGCAGTGCAGTTAGAACCTGATTCAAATTCCACTGAAGTCCAAGAAAGGTTCTCCAGTGACCTTGATGGGCTTTGAATTAGGACCGTAGAGATAGTACTACCTAACGGGAAGCTCCTGCAAGAGTGGCTGGTATCTATCTTTTTGCTTATGGGATGCAGTGGAGTTGTGTAGTCAGCATGATACCTGAGCAAATAAAATGAAAACGATACAAAGGTTTTAAGAATCCCAAACTCTTTGCTTAGTTGTGTGCAAACTGTGCTACTGCCCCTGGAGCTCCCTGCTTTCCTTTTTTTCAGTGCTTGCTCCATTCCAAGATAGAGAAAATGTGAGGCATAAAAATCTCTCTTCACTACAGTTCCCTCTCAATCCCGAGACTGATAGAAGAGGATGTAACCAGACTCAGAGTTCTTTGAGATGTCTGATGTCAACCCGTAGAATTCTTCAATAGCTTGTGCATCAATTTTCTGCATGTAAAAACCCAAAAATTTAAAGTAAGAATATCTTGCATAACATATACACGGCATTAAATTCCACTGTAAAAACTACTGGCAAACAAAAGTAACTTTCACAGCATTACATAAAGTAATAAAATCCAAATAATTTTTTAACTTACTATGTTTTGATTTCCCCTCTGCCATCAACTGCACAGAGGGTAGCGAATATATACATTTTATATACAAATTTTTAAGTATTAAGTGAACCTACTATGAGTGCAACCTTACATGCTCTCTTGCCACATTTTAAATCAAGGGCAATTAGGCTACAAACAACAAAAAGGTGGAAATATAAATTTTCCTTCACTTAGGCAGATTTTATTTATTCTCATTCCCATTTTTTGGAATAAAACCTCTCTCAGGAAGGAGTGAGCCATTCCAACTTGATGAACCATGGGCCTAAATGTCAATGAGATGTTTTAGATGTAAGAACAAAGCAATTCTTTCCTTCCTTCTTAGAAGGCCTAAGAGAAAAACATACATTACTGCCAGGTGTTATTGCTTTGGAACTGGAGAGACTGCCCCTGATGTTTGTGAAATGATATGAGATCTACAGCAGCATGCTCTGTTTTCCCTGGAGGAAAGTGAACTTTTGACCCTATCAAGACATTTCAATTTACTGCATATCTTGATAACACACAGAGGCAATCCTTTTACTTTCCCAATAGCTCTGTGTACTTCCATGTTTGTCATTTCCTGTGTGAAAAACTGTCCATAATGTGGCTTGGAGAGAAGAACTCTTCAATACCCTTGACTCGTCCTGCCAGTTAACAGTGTAAGTCTGTGCTGGTTTTGACTGGGGTAGAGTTCATTTTCTCCATAGTAGCTAGTATGGGGCTGTGTTTTGGATTTGTGCTGAAAACAGTGTTGATAATTCAGGTGTGTTTCAGTTACTGCCGAGCAGTGCTTACACAGAGCCAAGGCCTTTTCTGCTTCTCACACCACCCCACCAGCGAGTAGGCTGGGGGTGCACAAGAAGTTGGGAGGGGACACAGCTGGGACAGCTGACCCCAACTGACCTAATGGATATCCCATACCATATGATGTCATGCTCAGCATATAAAGCTGGGGGAAGAAGAAGGAAGGGGGGGACACATTCGGAGTTACGGTGTTTTGTCTTCCCAAGTAACTGTTACGCATGATGGATCCCTGCTTTCCTGGAGATGGCTGAACACCTGCCTGCCAATAGGAAGCAGTGAATGAACTCCTTGTTTTGCTTTGCTTGCACACGCAGCTTCTGCTTTACCTATTAAACCGTCTTTCTCTCAACCCACAAGTTTTCTCTCTTTTACCCTTCTGATTCTTTCCCCCATCCCACCAGGGGGGAGTGAGCAAGTGGCTGTGTGGTGCTTAGTTGCTGGCTGGGGTTAAACCATGACAAAGTCCAATACCTGTCTTACTTATTTTTCTTCTTTTCAATTATGGAGTCCTTGTGTATTGTAAGGAAACTGTAAACTATTAATTTTATAGATTTAATTAATTCAGCTGAAGTCAGGAAAAAGACTTGGACAGCACAATCATACTTCAGTTCATGCATAAGCATAGACAAGGGGGAAAAAAAGGAAGATGACAGAACAAGCAAAAAACCTGAGATGATATAAGGATACCAGCAGTTTCTGCCCTTTCTCTCAATAAAGAATAAAAGATAACTGATGAAACAGAGAGATTACAAAGTCAAAACCAGCGCAGGGAATTCTGCTGTTCCAAGAAATTAGTTAGAAACTTATTTTTTTTAATAATAAGAATTATTCCTGGAAGCATGGCTAATATTAGCAAGAACACCACCAGAGGCAAAAGGCTGCTGTTTCAGGGATAAACATTTACATTTTAGGGCAAAATCTCAAAAATCTGAAGTTTCTTCCTATTTTGATATTACACCTTTGTCTGAAACAATCCAGGATACTCAATAAAACAGACTAGCAGACTGATCCATTCCATTAAATCATAAGCTACTAGAAAACATGAACAAACGGCTTGCTCCAAAAAATTGCCCTCAGAAAAGAATTGCAGTAAAACCAATTTACCTATACCTTCATTTGCCATGTCTTCTGGCCACAGGAATAGCTTATTAAACAAAGGTAAAAGACAGTGGCAGTAAACAAAGACATTTCTTTTAAGAAATATGAAAACCAAAATGCAATTCAAAGTATTGTACAGTCAAATTGTAAGGCGCAGCTCTGCACTCACAGTTATTGCTCATTTAGACTGGGGTTGAACCCTCTTTTCATTAGCACACCAGTCCTTTTACTTTAAGTAATCATATACACAATGGGGGTGCATGCACTCTGGTTGGTATGAGAAAAACGTCCAGGATTACACAAAACTTACCTCAACAATATCATCATCAAAAAGCAACCAAAAATCATGACTCTTCACTATTGCAATATAATGTCCTCTGTTAGGGCCACTGTAAAATAAAATTGGAAAAGAACACAGACAATAACACACATGTATGTACAAATGTAGTTCATTATTTTTTTTTTCCTTGTAGAAAAGTAATACTTAATAGTAATTAAAATAGCTACCAGTACAATTTCTGTTTGGATGTTTCTTTTCTTTTTTCCCCTCCACTTCTATCATCTTCATAATGAGGTCTTACTTATCTCTACATTTAATATTGTGCTAAAACAAGGATTAAAATTTCAAATGAGGAATAAGCAGCACAGTCATCGAAAACATAAATGAAATTTAAAAAAAAAGAAAAAAAAAAAAAAAAGAAGAGAGAGGCAGAAAAGTGAAACCAAGAAAATATTCTGATGTTTCATAGGGACAGAACAGATCCCAAACTATTTCTGATCTTCAGAAAGAAAAAGCTGTAGAGCTGCTGTTCATGTACAGTCTCAATCAGGAATCTCTTTATCTGGTCCACTGTAAACAAAAACTGTATTAAACTGACCGTTTAGAAGTCTCAAGAATCCTCACAGCAATGAGAAGGGCTCCCTGTTGAATTAAAACTGTTTTAATGCACAGCTCTTCAGTTTATGGCAGACAAGAAATTTCTCCACAACTACGACAGAAAAAAAACCCCAACCTTAAAAGTGTCCTATTTCTAATCAGATTTCAAGTAAAAAAATAATACACTTTCTGAAATAGCTGAACCTTACAACTGAAAGTGGACAACTAGTTAAAGCAGTTCTGGAACTGTCTTAACTGGCTAAAAGCACTCATACAATTTTTATGTCTAGATCAGGGAGGGAAGATTGCCATCTGTGAGGGACATGTCTGTGTACCAAATCACATAACCCAATGAAAACAAGGTTCCTCTTCTTCTCTGAGAATGGGTAAGTTTCCAAGACTGCAGACTGAATGAAGGAGAAAGAAATGGTCAGAATTGGACAGAATGGTCAGAAATGGACAGCATCTATTTTCCCTAAAATCCAGAACAAGAGTGTCCCAGAAGACTATGGCATAAAGGCTTATTTTCCAAAACTGTCCTGGCCAACTTGAGATCTAGTCATCTTATCGCTACTCTAATCCTACATCTGCCTAGGGAGGAATGGGGGTGGGGGGGGAACAAAGGGCAGTAACTGGCAACTAGAGATCAGGTCTGCCATTTTGAGGGACTTCAAAAAGTTGGAAGAATGGGCTGATAAGAACCTCATGAAGTTTAACAAGTATGCATGCAAAGTCGTGTGCCAGACTAACTCCATCCACCAGCACCAGCTGCAAACCCACTGGCTAGGTGGGCCCAGGAGGTCAACGAGATGAGCTGTTAGCCAGCAGCGCATCATTTTGATGACAGGGATGAGTGTATGTGGGGCTGTACTGTAAGAGTAGAGCCAGCAGTGAAGTGATAATCCCCGCCACTCTGCATTCTGGGACCCAGAACTGGACATAGGATTCCAGACATGACCTTCTCAGTTTAAGGGAGAGACTGATAAACTGGAGGAAGTCCAGTGGCAGGCCACTACATCTGTCAGAGGGCTACACCACCAGATGGATGAAGAGATGCTGAGGGAGCCGGCGTTATTCAGCCTGGAGAAGACTAAATGAGGAATCCAACTGCTGTCTTCCGGTACCCAAAACAGAAGAGTTATAAAGAAATCAAAGCCAGGCTCTTCTCAGAAATGCACAGTGAGAGGACAAAAGGCAGTGGTCACAAACTGCAGCAAGGGAAATTCTGACCAGATATAAGGAAGGGGGGGGGGGGGGGTGGAAATCACTGTGAGATCAGTGATGGACTGCAACAAATTGCCCAAAGGGGCGGTGAAATCAGCATTCCTAGTCACAAAACTGAGCCCAGTGCAACCTAATCTAACGTCATAGTCAGCCCTGCTTTGAGCTTAAGTAGTTGACCTCACAATGTAAATTATCCTATGATTCTAGATGTTAAATCATCACTTTCCACTTCGGGGCTTTTATCCAGCCAATCAGCAGTTTGTGGAGCAGCCCTGATTTTAAGACATTAAACCATAAGAACATTTGCTGAATACAGCAAAATCAAATACAAATCTAACAGTCATATTTTGAAAGCAAGGAAACAAAGTAATCAGCAAAACTCATAATTTATGGATATATTTCAGAAATTGTTGGTCAAGCCTTAAAAAAAACCCGCCCTAAAGGAAATGCTTTATAAAGGAATCTGTTCTATAACGCTTTCCTTCCTAAGAAACTTTTTTTAAAATATTCTTTAAATGTTATTACAGTTATATGATACTGCGTGTTTTGTAGGGTTTTTTAAACATAGTTAAGTTCATACAAAGATCCATCATGTAAAATACACTGTTATCACTTTCCACAAAGAATTATCATGGCAAGAAAGCCATACGTTCTGTCAGGATTGGTAGCATCACCCCACAATGCTTTCTTTCCTAAGAAACTTTTCTTTTAAGAGGTCTTTAAATGCTATTAGAGTTATGTGATACTGGGTGTTTTGGTTTTTAAACATAGCTAAACTTATACAAAAAATCCCTTGTGTAAAATAAGAGTTATTACCTTCCACAATGAACTACCACAGCAACAAGGTCATACATTCTGTCAGGATTGGTGGCATCTCCTGAGGTGTTAAATAAACGAAGCTCTAAAGGAAAAACTACTCTATAAGAGAGTTTTGTGTATCGATGCAGCTGATCCATGTATTTAAATCTCTTCAAATGCAGAGCTAGAATCATAGGCAGCTTTTTTACTTTCATCCTAGGAAAAAAAAAAAAAAAACAAACAACCCCGAACCAACAGTATTTCCAATATCCAGCCAAAACATCCAGTTGACATCAACAATCAAGAAACCTGTCTTACTGAAGTCTTTAAAAAATTTTGCAAGCATTAAAGAAACTCAAATAATCGTCTGTTTAACAAATACTGAATAGGTCCTGTGTTGCTAAACTAAAGGTGGATTTTAACAATTGAGATAATTGCAAGTGTATTTAAAATAACAGGCTACAATATATAATAATAACAGCCATGATGAACCCACATAATAATTTAGACACAATGACTGCATAGCACAGAATTCAATTTTTGAACATACCTCCCCATAGCTTTCCTGAGTTCCCAAAAGCAAAACCTAGATCCCACTTGGTATACAGTGGAGGTATTGCAACAAAGTTGTTCCAGAGATCCTGTTCCAGTTGAATTTCTCAGTAAACTAGCCAAGTCAAACAAACTTTTTAAAATAAGCTTTGTTACACCACTTTGTTATATGTGTAGTACTCCAAGTTCTCCCATCGAGCCGTTCATTTAATTGCCGAGGGATACAAATAACCCACTGTTATTCACCTTACCTCATGCTACCCAAACAAGATAATGCCATGTTCTAGCACAATAATTTTGTACAAATGTTGCATCATTATTTTATGGCAGTCAAAGCCAGAAAGTGATAATCTAGTTTTACTGAGGGCTCGCTGGCCTCTTTCCCTAGTTTGAGGTATTGAAAGCTCACATCAGTGCCTACAAATCCTCATCAGCCAACCACAGCTGGCCTGGCAGCACACGCAGACTTCCACTCTCCGGGCAACAAATTTGCCCATACTAACAGAGCAACCAAGCTAGAGTGCTCTGCTTCTTGGCACAGCTAACTGCCATAGGTCAGCACTGTGCTGAATTTTTCAAACTGCCTTCAGTCCTGAAAGGTAGCTCAAAAGTCTCAACAATACAGCCCAGGTTTCAGACATGTCTACTAAGACCACATTTTCAGAATGTCAAGAAATATGTTTGTACAAGACAATCCTTTTTCAAAACATAGGGGGCTGAGGACAAAATCATTGAAAACTCACCTTCCTTCCCTTTTTCTCATTAAACTTAGACTGACGGTAACCTGTAGAAAACCCTGCTAGGCTCAAATTTTCTCCATGGCCCGCAAGGGAACTAGGAAATGAAAAAAGCTGAAGAGCAGAAAGATACCAGAAGCAACTATTTTTAGGGAGAGTTACATTTTTATTACATTACTGAGATATGGATATAATTTCTGCTCTATTTCTTTTTTCAAAATGGAAGTCCTCTTCTTATAATGCAACTGGGTTTGATAATAGGAGCTCTTTCACTGGTGAAGAAATTCAGTACACCACCTTTGCTAGTCGAGTAGACACTATCACAGACAAGCTCCATGTTATAGAGATGGAAGAAAATGATGACTGTAGTGAAACTGAACTTAAGCCCCACATGAAAGGCAAAATATAAACAATAAAAGCTGTGTTTTGCCAATATGGCAGTGCCCACAGGACAGGTTTATGTCAACACAGCTTATATTGGTCAGGGATCACATTACCTCCCACACAGAAAAAGAGCTAAGGCAACAGAAACCAACAGGACAGACCTGGCTTCACAACCCTCTAATACACACCAATTAGTAAGCTTAGGCAAGGTGTGAAGGCAGGCTTTGCAGATGAGATATGCCAAAAGCCATATGCTGAATCTATGGTAAACCAACTAACCAGAGTCAGTGGTATAACTAGTAGAGCATGTCAGTGTTCCCATCCCTTCAACTCTTCTATAAGCAGCCATATACTTTCTCAGATAATAAATACCACACAGGACACAAAATCAGAGGTTTTTCAAAGGTGTAAACAAGACTAGAAGAATTATTAGGCAGACAAGAGTTGTTTTTAAACATAATGAATTTCAGGCTTGTGCAGAGCTTCTGATGCTTTTCAGGGCACTGTCAAGCAGAAGCACAACTAATTACAGACTTTTAAGAAACCAGAAACTCAGTTAACAAAAAAAGTTACAAGCCTCATTCTGACTGAATCAGAAAAAAAAGTGCTATCAAACTGATTCTTACAGCAATTGGAAAAATTATTTTATTATCAAGACAAAACCAAGTTTAAAAAGTTACATGAAATCAGTGACTTTTCATTATTACTGATAATCTTTGATTAGTCACCGCAGTTTGTTTTAACTTGTCTTTTTAACTTATTTTTGGTCTTAAGACCATTCTTTTTCTCGTTCGTAAAATAATCATAGAATCATAGAATCATTAAGGTTGGAAAAGACCTCTAAGATCATCAAGTCCAACCATCAACTAACACCACCATGACTCCTAAACTAGGCCCTGGAGTGCCACGTCTACACCTTTTTTGAACGCCTACAGGGTTGACGACTCCACCACCTCTCTGGGGAGCCTGTTCCAATGCCTAACCACTCTTTCGGTAAAGAAATTCTTCCTGATGTCCAATATAAACCTCCCCTGATGCAGCTTGAGGCCATTTCCTCTCGTCCTATCGCTAGTTTCTTGGGAGAAGTCCCAAAATGCTTTACATGGATTCTCAGTACTCATGGAAGTAGGCTCACTGAATTCAAGCAAGAGGAATGCAACCAAGTTACTCTTAAGTGGAAGAAGAGTGAGAAAAATTAAGGGAAAAAGAACATTCTCCCCCTGCCTCATACACACACACAAGGAAATATAGAAGTATTTTCATGAAATGCATGGGTTATTTTTTTCCCTCCCTGAGTCTGAAGTACCTTTTATGTGCTTCTTGCTTACTGCGACATTCTTCACAGTAATATTTATATTCACTGCACAGAGTTTCTGTATTGCTGAAACCCCTGAATAAAAAAAAAAAAAAAAGGCTATAGATACTAGTTTCTTATCTGAAATATACATATAAACATGTACAATATAAACATAATTTTATACTCTTAAGTCTACATAAGCTGAAATTTGCTAAGCTTGTGAGCTTTTAGTTTTACTTCCTGCTTTCTAGGTAACAGATGAAAGACAAATTATGAAAATTCAGATTTTTGCATCTACCTTAAACAATGAGTGATTGAAGTATTCTGCTCCACATCAACTGAAAGGTCTAAGAAGTCTTCATCTTTGCTGCTTATCTGCAGGAAAAAAGAATGAATAGATTACAGTTAAAGCTAGTTATACTAAGTTATCTCTGTTTTTCAGTACCATTTTCTATTGACAGAATGCATCTTTTACCTTACAACAGCCTTTTAAAAATTGTTACAAGTGGCCTTTCTGTTTCAGAGATTTGCTAGACCTCTGTTTCTGATTTTGTTCAGAAAGAGGAAGAGGGAAGTGTTTGTGTCTGTGGGGGTGTATAATGCCAGTTGTCATTATGCTGTGATTTCAGCTCGATAATATTAATGCCAAGCTCCTTCTACACCTCACTCTTTTCAAAAGAATACAATCACTGGGATTCTTCTGTTTAGTGCTCTCACCTCTGTTCTTCCCCTATGATTCCCTCCAGCTGAAAGCTATGTATTTGCATACCATAATGTCCCTAATAAAGAGCACAAATATTGTGAATCTTCTTCCTGTCTAGATTCATACTCTTAAATGAGCAGCAGATAGCAAATTTGTCAGTAAATGAGAGCTTGGGACTTGGTCTGATAGAGGCAGAATAGCACATAGCCATTTCTTACAAAAATGCAAGAATAACAATTAAAGTAAAAAAGAAAATCCTAGAAGCAGAGAATAAATTCTATCACAAATCCTGAAAAATGGTGATGGACAAAATCCACAGCTGCCCTGAAAATCAACTATGTTACTAAAAGGTTTAGGAAATAGCAATGTGCAACCTTAACTTTTGTCTGCTAGTGTTTCCTCTCTGTATTCAGAGATACTCAGTGCCACTGATGACAATGTCCTCTGCCTCTTACGACTCCTAGATACAAAAGTAAATGCTTTTAGAAAAGATGCCTAGCTGCAGTTTCTTGATTGAAAGCAGGAAAAGTTGAACAGCTACAGGAGAACTAATATAAGTTCATCTTTAAAATATATGAGATTTATGTTTTCTTTTCAACTCAGAATAAAAATAAATTTAGAAAGTTGTTCTCTGATTACCAAGAGATGAAAAACACACAGTTCCTAAGGGCAGCATACACGGAGAATAAAAAGAAAAATACAGGTGGCTAATACAACTATTTTTGAGAATTAATACCATTGGGCAAATCCAAAAACTTATGAAATTAATTTGAAAGCTTCTCTTAATATCTGTGAGAGGACAACTGGGCAAGGATTCCTCCCACCCTCCTGTAGCTGATCTTTCCAAGAATAAGTGTACTTGTACAAAAAATATGTCACTATGCCAGTATACATCACATCTACTACATCATTTAGATGCTGAAGTGTAATGTTTATACTTTTAAAAGGATAACAGAACACATATGGAAAACTTCCAAGATGTTTTTAGGGTGGGGGAAAAAAAAAAGCCACCTGCACCTTCAGTGTGCGCTGCACATTTCCTGTCTTCAGGGATGTACTACGGTTTAGTTGTGTGGACAATTCTTCAAAATATCCCATTGCAAACTACTTCTAGAATTATCCAACTTGAGTTATAACTCTAAGAACTCTGGTGGAAATCATCTTAGCCTAGGGATTAAGAACAGCTCAGGAAAAAAAAAACAGTTCTGGAAAATACTCTGCTGCAGACTTCAGCTAGGACAGCTGGAATTAAGGAGCCATGTGATCAGCGTTATTCAGACATGCAATTAGATTAATTCTTGGTCTAATCAAAGAAAATTCCATGAAACAATAAAGATTTCACAGGCAGCCTTATCCCACGCAGAAGCTGTAAGGGTGGGGATGAGATGGAGATGTTGTACTTGGTTAAAAAGAGGTTGGTACTGAAACCAAAAGTTTGCAGAAGGAATTCTTCCATTCTTAGTGATAATACTGATAATACTGCCTTAAAGAACCTCTCTCAGGTTAGCCAGTCCATTGTGCACTTAGGATCATGAGGAACCACGAAAGGCTTTATTGAAAGAATAGTCAAGTGGATTTTTTCCATCTATGTTGATAATTTAGAAATTGCTATTCTTAATTTTCAAGATTTTTTGAACATTAGTATTTGAAGAGTACTTTTTTTTTTTCAACAGTAACTCATGCAGTTTTAATTAAAAAAAAAAAATGAAAAATGATAAAAAAAGTCACCCTCCACTCTAACCAGCTCCCCCCCCCCAACCTCTTCTGTAAAGGTTCTGTTTCAA